>NW_018152596.1:0-17858 GCF_900067755.1 Pogona vitticeps
CTGTCATTACAGTTGTAGAAATATTTCACCCTCACAAAATAAGACTGGGGAGAGGCAAACACAAAATGTACTGCCATCCAGTCTATTCATGTTGCCATATCAACTTGACTTTCCGCTTTTCTACTATATGATTGCCTTCTAGATTATCACTTACATTTACACACTAGTTTTAATCTATGTTATTCAAGTTCTATCTGGTGACTCAAGCCATTTATATAATAAATCCCATCATCCAGTTGCCTTTTGAATTGGACAGTCTTTCAGCACTTCTGATAAGATATTCATTTCTGCCGCTTCCTTTATCTTCTCAATAAGCTCCTCTTGTTCCAGTATCACCAATTTCTTCCAATTCTTGGCATAAAGAATTCTGGCTGCAGTGACTATGTATATAACTAAGTAGTTCTTTGTCTTATCTCTATTGTCTAGTATAATACTCAGTAGAAACAGTTCTGGGGTTAGTAGAACCTTACAAAGCAATATTTTTTGCAACAGAGCATGTACACCTAGCCAAAATTGCTTCACTACAAGTCGACCACACATGATAAAAACTTCCCTCATATGCTTCACACTTCCAACAAACATTTGATACATCTATATAAATCTTTGATAGTTTTTGCGGAGTCATATGCCACCTATAGAACATCTATCTATGTATATATAAGCAGGGAAAGGACCTGGAGTAAGGCTTGCCCCATAAAATTTCAGTCTGGCATATAATCATATTACCAGTTGAGTATCTCTTATCCAAAAATACATGCACAAAATTATTTTAAAAGTTTGCATAAATTATCTGGCTTCAAGCCATGTGTACAATGTATTACTTTAATACTTTTTTCCATTTACTAGAGTTCATGGGTTTTTTTCAATTAAAGAGTGTTTGTATCATTGAAAGCTCTGTTGTTGTGTATTTATTTTAAGGGAAAATGTGTTGATTACTTCAGACAACTGTATGAGGTGTTTTTTCTAAACTAAAAATCTCAGTATTCAGGTTTAATTGCAGTGTTGGCACTTCGAAAGAAATAATTTGGGTTTGTGTTGCAGTTTGGGCACTCGGGCTCAAAAGGGTTCCCCATCACTGCTCTAGATGGCTGGATTCATTAGAGGAGAAAGCAAGCATATTATATACTAAGAATACTGCAAAATCGGCACCCAGCATTTTGAGGTGAATTTGAAATAAGCAACATGGTCTCTGGATGCAAAGAGAGAAAAGACAATTGTCAAAATCCTGTCATGTAACTTTTCATCAGGCACAATTCGGATCAAACATGAAGGCATTTAGTTTCAAATACCTGAAATAAAGTCATACAGCATAGCAGCAGGACCTGTTCTTGGTCATCCCAAAGAGCTGGGCATGTAATAATGGATTCCAGTTATAAGAAGCCAGATTTGAACAGATTTTAGGAAAAATCTCTAGAGCCGTACAACAATAGAAACAATTTCCTTGGGAGATGAGGAGTGCTCCAGCGCTGGAGGCATTCAATAGAAATTAGAATAATCATTTGTCAGATCTGTTTTAATGCGGAATCCTGCACTGAGCAGTGGTTGAACTCCATGGCTTCATAGCCCCTGTTCCAACTCTATTATTTTATGATTCTATGATTGACATTAAATGAAAGTTTCCTATCTCCCCATTTTGGTTTTTGAGTCTCCCTCAGGCTCCTTTCTGCTTTGTCAAACGCTTTGGCAGTTTCGGAATGGGAAGGGCCTTTAGAAGTCAAATATCACTACTGGAGATTGATTTCATTCATTCATTCATTCATTCATTCATTCATCCATTCATTCATTCATTCATTTATGAATTTAAAAACTCCCACCATCCATCCAAAGACTCCCAAGGACATTCCCAGGACAAAAGAGAGCCCAAGGGAGCCTCAGAACATAAAATGGGAGAATAGGAAACTTTCAGTTAGTGCAAAATGAATTATTCCAGTGCTCTGCCTGAATTGCACCTGGCACAATGTTCTGCAACAGATTCTGCTAAATTTCCTGCAGAATACAATTTGTGCACGTTTTTTTGCCTTGTTCGCCATGGAAGAATTTGGAATACAGTAAGGAAAATTGACAGAGCTCACTGTAGCACTCCTCTCTCATATCCTGACTCACTTTGTCTTCTCACTTGACTATTTAAGTATTTAGGTAATAGTCTCTTTCAAAAATCACAGAAATAAAAATGTTTTTATTCTTGTATAATATTCTGCCTTCTTCTTTCCCTATGTGTGTGCATTTGCCCCTTCACTTAGTGCCTTACAACATCATCCACCTAGCCAACCATCAGAGACTGGACTCAGAAACACTCAGCATGAATAGGGCTAATAAGGTTTTTATTGAAATAACAGTGTCAAAAGAACATTGTTTATTCCTTGGCTTTCAGTTTATTCAGCATAACTCTTCAAGGTTTTTACTATATTTTCATCTCAAACTCTTTCTCAGAGCACGCAAAAACAGACGTAGACTCATCTCCCCCAGACACCACTGTCTCTCTCACAGTTCCTCCCTCTCCTTAGCTATCAACTCTCCCAATTGATCACAAGCATTTTTGCCCACATTCCATGGTTCTAATTCACCCCCGTTATCATATATTCACCACACCTATGGATTTCTAAAAACATACCCTCAAAATACAAAATGCAAACTATACATTTAAAAGTAAATAGGCATTTTGTTCACAAACATGAACATATAACAAATATATGCATAAAATTCTTCAAATCACACCACCAGACAATCCAAACTTCAAAAAAGTGCCAGTCAGAGCAAGCAAGCTTCAGTTTATTCACGAAGGCTTTCACGGCCGGGATCTAATGGTTGTTCTGGGTTTTTCGGGCTTTTAGGCCGTGTTCTGAAGGTCGTTCTTCCTAACTTTTCGCCAGTCTCTGTGGCCGGCATCTTCTCCTTAGCACAACAATACACCCACAACAATACACACTAATCACCCATCTACAGAAAAAGACAAAAGCCTATCTCACAGCCATAAATACTGCACTCCCAAGCCAACTACACCAGAGCACAAGTTGCTGTCCTCAGAAGATGCCGGTCACGGAGACTGGCAAAACGTTAGGAAGAACAACCTTCAGAACACGGCCTAAAAGCCCGAAAAACCCAGAACAACCACAAGCTTCAATTGTTTGAGAATTTTACATTACTGCACAATGGGATTGAAACAATCCCTCCAGAATGCAACATAACAAAAAGATAATGCTTATGATCATAGCAGTACTATGAATATGAAGGCAGAGTTGATTATTCATTAATGTCTCACATTATACCAGTCAAATGACATGACAGTTTTTAAGAAGATGATCCAGTAGATAAATATTCATTTCTTAAAAACAAATTAAAAGAAAAAGAAAACAAAAGATAGCACCCTCTGGTCTATAGGAATGTAAAGACTTAACATGAGATGGATTGGATCAGTAAAGGACATATGAAGGCAGAGTTGATTATTCATTAATGTCTCACATTATACCAGTCAAATGACATGACAGTTTTTAAGAAGATGATCCAGTAGATAAATATTCATTTCTTAAAAACAAATTAAAAGAAAAAGAAAACAAAAGATAGCACCCTCTGGTCTATAGGAATGTAAAGACTTAACATGAGATGGATTGGATCAGTAAAGGACGGCATGGTTGTTAGTTTGTGAGATCTGGCAGAAATTATTGGAAAGGGCAAAGGACGGGGGGCAGGAGAAAGAAAGAACAATTTAATGTAGATGTTGGTTTACAAAATCTGAGCAGATTTGTTATTGATAGGACATTTTGGAGATCATTAATTCATTTAGTCACCACACCGTAAAAGTGACTTGATGACACATAGCATCTTTTAATTTTTTTCCCCACCATTATTAAACAATTGTGATAAGATCAGTGGAATAGGCACCTACTAACATTGAGTAAGACCATCCCCACTCAATCAAAAGGCAGCAATTTCACAGCTTAAACAAGTGAGCTTCTGAACATTTGTTCTCTATTCTTTTTAAAGCATATTTTTAAATATGTTTACAATCAGGTTAAGTATTTCTTTTTAACTGATGCTTGGCCAGAGAGGAATCAAAACATTCTCCTTCTGAGAATAATTTACTGGCAGGGTCAAAATTTCAGTTCACCCCAGAGCTGGTGGAACAATAAATGTGCCACTGTAACAGTCACTGTTTTTTGTTTTTTTGTTTTTTCTTACTGAAATCATTTTTTAAAGCTTCAGTATTTTACCCCCTGCAGCCTGGATTCATTTGAAGTTTTAAAAAAGGTGGGGCCAACCATTCTATTTCGAGATAAGCAAGACTGGTCTTTGCAATTTACTTTATCTATTTAAAATGTGCCGGGGGGGGGGGGCTTATTTCTGCACAGGGGGGTAATACAATTTTACATTTTTTAAAAAAATATACCTCAGAAACTCTTTGTTCAAATGTCTCCAAATATAGCATACAAGAACAGATGGTCTGCTACATCTGTGCAGAATTTGGTGCTGATTAAAAGTCAAGTTTCAAAATTATAATGGTTTGTGGTGCACCCATTTTTAGAATTGCCTTGTAGAACCAAGTTTCAAAATTATAATATTTTGTTTCTGCTGCACCCATTTTTAGAATTGCCTTGTAGAATGTTGCTTTGCTCTACTGCACAGTATCTATATCTGCACCCCTGTATACCAATAATGCAGTACTTAAGCTCTATTCTTTGTCTTTAAAATGATAGTAGTACAGCTCTGTGTGTATATAACCTGCTGTAGAACAGAATTGAAAAACCGTTCTTTATGGAAGATAGATTTTAAAAAGAGAGAGAGAGAGAGATCCTTTACAGCACTGGTTCTTAACCTTGGGTTACTCAGGAGTTTTGGACTGCAACTCCCAGAAGCCTTCACCACCAGCTGTCCTGACTGGGGTTTCTGGGAGTTGCAGTTCAAAAGCATCTGAGTAACAAAGGTTAAGAACCACTGCTTTACAGAACAAGGTTAAATAGAATCCACAGGAGAGTATCTTAATCCTAATATTTTGGATATAGCTTTTTTTATCTCCTTGTTTCTTAAACTATATATTATTGGGTTCACTAAAGGAGGAAGCATGGAATATAATATAGTCATTGCCAAATCAAGTTGTGATGGGGAATTATAGGAGGGCTTGATATAAACAGAAGTTACTGTAAAGACAAATATAGAAAACACAAGGAGGTGGGGAAGGCAAGTTGAGAAAGCTCTTTGCCTTCCCTGCACTGAGGGTATTTTTAGCACTGCAATGAATATGTGCACATAAGTCACAAGGATGAAAATAAAACACCCTACTTCAACCACAGCACTTAACAAAAGAAGTCCAACTTCAATTAGGTACAAGTCAGAGCACGTAAGCTTTAATAACTGTGGGAGTTCACAGAAAAATTGGTTGATAATGTTGGAGCAAAAGGGGGCTGCAAAGGTGCCAGCAGTATGCAGTATTCCATAAAGAAAGCTTCCAATCCAGACAACAGCAATCATTTGAAGGCAGGCTTGCTTGTTCATCAACATTTCATATTGCAATGGTTTGCAAATAGCAACATACCGATCATATGCCATAACGGTGAGAAGAAAGAAGTCAGATGTCAGAAAGAAGACATAGAAAAGCACTTGAGCCACACATCCAGCATATGAAATCTGTCTACTATCCTGGATGGAATTTGCCATGGATTTGGGGAAAATGACAGAAACTTGTCCTAAATCCTGTATGGCCAAGTTCATCAGGAAGAAGTGCATAGGGTTATGTAAGTGGTCGTCAGTAGCTACCGCAATCATAATGAGAATGTTTCCTCCAAATGTTGCCAGATAGTAAACAACGAAGACAATGAAGAGTAGAACCTGAAACTCATGAATCTCTGAGAATCCCAAGAGAAGAAAGTGTGTGACAGAGGACTGATTCTTAAGGTTTGGTTCCTTAAGATGCATGTTGGTTTCCTGTGGAAAGAAGCAGAAGCACATATGAGAACAGCAGCTTCATTATTTGCAATTGCTAGAGGTTTTGTTCTTGTGGTGGTTTAGGTTTTTGCTATTTATAAAAAATCTAAATATCTGTTAAAGATGATGATGACTGCTAGTTTGCTTACCTTGTAGGTCTCGTTCTCTGTGAATTCTCCAATCATCTGATTTCAAGGGAACAAAGTAGCTTGTCAGTAAAGATTTCAGTTTAAAAGGAGAACTCATAAGGTTATATCCCACAATGCAATGAACTGTACTTCTGTTAAGATTTTTTTAAAAAAAATACTACCCAAGAAGTCCAGAATAAACAACCCTTGAACCTCTGACATGTCTATGAGAAGAAAAAATGACTAACTGAATCATGCTCCTTACCAAGGATGCTTCCTATGAGAAGCAAGCAGGAGTGTAATTACAGTTGGGCTTATCAGAGTAGTAAGTCTGGCTGCAGTACCTGCACTTTTAGTATGAAACTGACATTATTGTTGCTGTTATTACTATTACTATTGCCACTCTATTTTTCTGAATCTTAGTTCTGTTTAGGATGTGCAGATATAGAGCCATTGTTTGACATCTGTAAAAGACTGGATGAGCCAATAAATTGAAGTTGAATTCCAACAAAATAAATAAATAAATAAATAAACAAGATGGAGGCTCTGTAGTTCTTTAGTTTTATGTTTGGAAATTGGCTAGATGACCTGTTCTGGATGGGGTCTCAATCATGAAGGAGAAGGTGTGTAGAATGAGGATACTCTTGAATCAATTTCTTTTACTCAGACTTACATGAGGTCAGAGGCCCTGAGTGTTTACAGTCCAGCATGAATTGGCCTGTTAGCCCCGGCTGTTTCTGTACAAGGAAAATCTGATGATGGAATTTCACAATCTCATAGCCTTCAAGCTAGACCAGTGGTTCTTAACCTTTGTTCCATGGAATTTCACAATCTGATAGCCTTCAAGCTAGACCATAATAAAAAACTTTATAAATACCATGAAAATTACATAGATGATGGAGCAGATATACTGTTTCCTCAAATATCTTTCAGAACCCATGACACTGATTCTAAGAATCACACCAACTACCAATTCATATCCAGTCCAAGTGTAAGCTGTTGGTGATGACTAATAAAGTACTAAGTGGCTTAGAAATACAATATTTAAGGGGATTCTCTCCCTTTATGGATCTGCCTGCTCATCAACATCCTCTGAGGAGGTGATAGAAGTGTGAGTCAGTAGTAATGTTCAGAAACAGCTAATGCATTTCTTTTTTTAAAAAAAAAAATTATAAATATTTTACAGTTTTTTACATCTCATGCTGCCTAGAGAATTCTGAGGGATGTAGTCCAAAAACACAGACCTGTACATCATCATATTTACAGGGGAATAAACCTGAGGTTTAAAACATTTTTATGTGGGACAAAGGGAAACTGATAGATTTTCCCTACTTTGGAAAACATGTTATTTAAGGATATTGATAGAGAAAAATAAGTAGTAGAACATATTTTTGCAGCAAGAACAGTCAAGAAAATCCTGAAGTAAAAAGGTAGGAATTACTTACTGCTTTTCTTCATGTACTTCTCTCAGCTTCAGATACATGTTCTCTTCTAGTGGTATTCAATATCCCTATATAGTAGGTAACAAGTGAGAGATACCCTTTAATATATCCTTCTTCTTTCGTCCAGCAAGAGAGGAGTATTTCAGAGGGGAGACTTGTTAATATTTTCTTAGTGCGCCTTGAGATGTGCTCCTATGGGAAGCCATCCTAACTCAGAAACAAAGGTTCAAAGATGAAATTATTGTCCAATATGTACCAATTAGCTGGCTTCCTCTGATTCCAAAACCTCCTTATATTCTGCCAGGCAGAAGATAAGATATGGAGATGGCTAGATTAATATCATCAAGGAACATCCACAGATACTTATCCAATATAAGAAGAAGGATGAGAAGAGAAGTGTTATTATACTGAGAGGAACAAAGAAGTCACTAATGAGCTATCAACTATATGCATCTCCCTGAAATCCACTTTACAAAATGGGACTGTGCCCCAGAAGCAATTTGCATAAAAATTGGAAACTTCATTTTCACATTGTTTGCCCAAAGACACCTAATCCAAAATAATGGTACCACTTCAGTTTCACCAGCCCCATGAACCGAGAGTTACCAGCTCACCAAAAGTCCTCAGAGGTGTTTTCACTCCCTCACAGGTGAAGGCCTCCTTAGTGACCCCCCATTTTACATCATTTTTGTTCCACAGCCAGCCTGTTTGATATTGTCCCACCTATCAGCGGTTCAGCAGAAAAACATTGTGTTTTAATGGTGAATTGGTGAATATTCATCAATTTATCACTAAAATTTGGTGCTTTGTCACTTAGTCCATTTGTCAACTTTGACTAATGCTGAATCCCAACAAAGCATCATTTTTTTTATTCGTCCACATGAAGGAAACCTCAATCTCTTCCACCTCTTTTAGAAACAATCATTAGCCCCTGGAGCAAGCATCCACTTGCAGAATAGCCAGATCGGTGGTAATAGAAATCCAGTTGAGCCTCAGGGTATCTAGCACTTTGGAGGAGCAGGGTTGATAGTTTCAAGGGGAAGGGAAATGCCATAGCTTCTCTTGGTGGCCCAGGTTGTCTAGGAAGGCAAATCACTAAAATTCATGCACAGCTCACTGTTACTGAGAGGACGGGAGAAGTAGGCCAATTATGTGTTTTCCTGGGCTGCATTTCCCATAACAAGAAGAATGCACTGGAAGACATATAATGCAACAGGTAAATTACTACACCTGCTGCTACAAAAGCTAGATCCATATGGGATCCCATGAGGGAAGGAGGCACTAGCAAGCCATAAAGAGTTAGAGGTAGGGCCACAATTTGGAGTGTACTATGCAAGATCCCCCTTGTGCATCATAATGGACATTTGAATGTCTCTCTCCATTGAGCTATCTAGGCTAGCTGACATGCCTTTCTCTTTGTCCATACATGGAGTCCAGAGATTCTTAACAGGGGAGTTTTAAAGAGAATGCTAAAATTTTGTGCACCATTCTAAATGCCTCCTGGGGTAACAGGGCCTAGATCTAATTGTCCCCCACTAGCCAGTTTTCATGAAGTCTCAGAACTGCTATGCTGATGTTTCCTGGAAACCTGTTATCCAGCTCCAGATGCAGGGTAGGGAAGAGAAGGGTTGGTTCCCATTTGTCCATCACAATCTTGCAGGGGGAAAATTGCTTACAAAAAGGCATTTAGTATAAATGACTGGTTGATGTGTACCCATAATATGACAGCACTGAAACATAACATTGCATCAAGTGCATAAAGTTTTCAAAGTAGGGAACTTTATGCACTAAAAGGAAATTTCATATGTCTATCTTGGTAACACTAAAGATTTTTTTAAAACAACATATTTGTCAAACCATCTCACAGACATGGGTGGAAAGCCACTTTTTTATATACATTTACCCATAGATTTCCGTAATTTTAAAGATATTTATTGTGTTTCCCCCATTGAAAGAGATGGGATCTGTTAATTTCTTCGGCTCCAACTAACTGTAATTGACCTGCTCAATTTTGGCTTCAAAGGAGTAAATGATGGGCTTGAAAATTCAAGATGGAGATTCCATGGGGTAACATCAGTGCTGTATGTAACAATGATGGGCTTGAAAATTCAAGATGGAGATTCCATGGGAAGTGACATCTCCTGAAATGTCTTCTTGAAACAGTTCCTAAAAAGATATCCACCTGTTAGAATTGAGGACCTTTTCCAAATGTTTTTCACCACTATCAGATGGATAGTGTGCTTCAGATATTGCTTATAGTTCCACCTAACTGCACAGCCTGCTTGTCCTCCTATATGGGCTTGAAAATTCAAGATGGAGATTCCATGGGAAGTGACATCTCCTGAAATGTCTTCTTGAAACAGTTCCTAAAAAGATATCCACCTGTTAGAATTGAGGACCTTTTCCAAATGTTTTTCACCACTATCAGATGGATAGTGTGCTTCAGATATTGCTTATAGTTCCACCTAACTGCACAGCCTGCTTGTCCTCCTATAGTTAAAGTAGGTATCAGTCCTTGAGTTTGTGAGGAAAATGTCTCAGCACAACCAGGTGAACAACAGGTGAAGCAGCTGTTTCTTTTCCATCCATCCAATGTTATTCCTTCCTTTGTTGGGACAGATACTTCTAGCACTGTATGAGCCTCCTGATCTTCAGAACAATAGGGGAATTGCTATCCAAACCCCGAAATAAAGACGCGAGACAAAGATATGGATTAAAATGGGCCACACTTTATTGATAACATCAAATGCAGAAATTGCCATCCTTTGCCAAAAAGAAGGGGCCTGTTGTAGTGTGGAAACAGGTGAAAAGCAGCGGTGTGCTGATACCCCTTGTTCAAGAAATCGGTGAGTCCCTGGCCCCAAGTTCCAGCAGTCTCCAGACAGTTTCTTTATCTGCTAATTGTGCTTCATTTACTTGATCTTTGATTTAACTGTTTAATTGATTGTTCCCTTAGCTTCTCTTGAATGCAGGGGGGTATACTTTTGTATTAACCACCCCCCCTTTGGCTTCGCAGCTTGCGGGGGGTTGTGGTTTATGTTCCCTTATTTATTGCTACTTTTGCGGCACCTGCCATTTCTTCTTTGGACAAAGAAGAATGACCTATATAGCTATTTCGGCCAAGTTGAGCAAACTTGAGAGGAAAAGGGGCCTTGCCAGGGAGACTTCTAGAGCTTCTACATCCAGGAGATCAAGAAGGGAATCTAAAGTGTGTAAGATGGCTGAGCTCAAGCAATTAGGTGATGTTATGATATCGCACTTCGCTCCCTTGGAAAAAGAATGTTCCACAGCTCCAGGGGCATTGGAGGTGACTTCTGTAGTGGGTGCCTCTCCAGACGTTGCCAATGGAACGCAGGAGCAAGGTTTGCAGGAGGTTAGGGTGATGACACCAGACCAGTCCTGGGACCAACTGACAAGTGAGGCTC
Source organism: Pogona vitticeps (assembly GCF_900067755.1). Classification (NCBI taxonomy): domain Eukaryota; kingdom Metazoa; phylum Chordata; class Lepidosauria; order Squamata; family Agamidae; genus Pogona; species Pogona vitticeps. The sequence goes on from NW_018152596.1 coordinate 10,912, forward strand.
CTGGTTCAGGGACGGGCATGCAGACCGACACCCAGTGGAGCCCCTATGAAGTTGTTTGGGGTACCAGCCAGCAGGTGTTTGCACTGCCTTCTGCCACCCAGACATTTCAGGCAGTTGTTGAGCAAAGTGAGTGTGCACTTACACAACATACACGTCACACAGCGGGGGTTTGGCCCTGGTGCAAGGTCACTCCTCTGGGTTTTTTCCCACCTGAGCCTAGTGTAGGATCCTTTTACTGTAGGACCTAGACCTTCCACTCCGGTTGGCTCTCTTTCAGCTTCGACGCCATGGACGTGGTCATCTACGAATCAGGTGCCCAGTTTTCCTGAGAGTTGACAGACAGGCAATTACACTGCAATTCCAAACAAAGGCGACATTTCGGTTTCTCGCAGTGCCCTCCCATAGGGCGATCAGTCATTACCATTGGGAGACCACTTGCACCCGGTCACAATTGAAAATATCTGACACGGCAAGTATGTGGACATTTTTTCACCTTCTGAACACGAAAATGGAGAAAAAAAGGTCAGTAAGGAAGACAAAAAAGAAAAGGATAAATTTAGGAAGAAGGTGGCAGAAAGGTGTTGGGGGAATTGGTTACTAGGTTTTTTGATTTATGCAGATACAATTGTAAAGTCTTACCTGTCTAGGGACCTTGCACTACTGCAATATAGTGACATCATTTATAGGGCCTATGTGGATTTCCAGGCCCCTCGTGTTGGCTTTATGACCAAGGGTTCCGTATGAGGGCTGCAATGAACCCCCAGATGCACTGGGATGTTCATCATCCTGGGCTGTGGCTGCAGCTCATGACCCCATCTCGCCAATTGGCGGTTGAGCGTTTCGATAGTGCACATGTGATGCAAAAAACCAATTCAGTTCCTGCTTCCCACACTGCATCAGGCCAGGGGATTCAATCCTGTCTGGTTTGTTGGGAATTCAAAAGGTTTCTGCAACTGTAAACCATGCAGATACTGACACCAGTGTTCCCTATGTGGGGGCAAACATAGTGCCACATCATGGTTCCAAGATTGGCCGGGAGCTGGGGGAGGTAGAGACAGTAGTAGGCCAAAGAGGCTTGCAGCAGGAGTGGTCAATCGTGCAAAAGGCCCCCCAGTCCAATTAACTTGATGGTACTGGCCAAATGGTTGCTGCAATACCCCGACAAAGATGTCTCACGCTATTTGTTTCAAAGTTGGTTTTAGGATTCCATTTCAAGGTGTTAGGAGTGCCACTTTGGCATCCAATGTAAAAGTTGTTAAGGATATGGAAGAGGTAGTTAGGGAAAAGATTCAGAAAGAGGTAACAGAAGGGAGAGTAGCTGGACCTTTTGCAGAGCCTCCTTTGCCAACTTTCCGCATTTCCCCTTTGGGAGTGGGTCCCAAAAAAGTTGCCAGGTGAATTCCGGCGTATACACCATCTATCTTACCCCGCTGGTGAATCTGTGAATGACATGATCCCCAAGAGCTGTGTACTGTTCGGTACACATCTTTCGATGCTTCGATTCAGATGATAAGATCCTGCGGCACTGGGGCAGAGCTGGGGAAGGCTGACATTAAGTTGGGTTTTTGTTTGGAGTGGACACTAAGGTGTAGGGCTGGGCTTTCCCATGTTGTCAATAAATATTTATCACACCAATGCATTTCAAACAATTTTATTTGTTTACTGAAAACATTTTTACCCTACCTGTAACCCATGGTGGCTTACAGCATTACACCTACTGTCAAAATATAGGCAATATATTTAAATAAAAGACATCACATTCATAAGCAAAAATATATAACAATGTGTTCAAACCACACCATCAAAAGAAAGAATTCAAACATCAATGAGGTGATGTAAGCCACCTTGGGTCATTTTGGGGAGAAAGGCAGCATAAAACTATTTTAAATAAATAAATAAAAATACCAGTCAGACCAAGCAAGCCTAAATAATTTGGGAATTTCACAGAAAGTGCTCATTAAACATATTCGCGAAGGCTTTCACGGCCGGTATCTAATAGTTGTTGTGGGTTTTTCGGGCTCTTTGGCTGTGTTCTGAAGGTTGTTCCTAACGTTTAGCCAGTCTCTGTGGCCGGCATCTTCAGAGGACAGCACTCTGTGCTGAAGACTAGCGAAACGTTAGGAAGAACAACCTTCAGAACACAGCCAAAGAGCCCGAAAAACCCACAACAACTATTAGATACCGGCCGTGAAAGCCTTCGCGAATATGTTTAATGAGCACTTTCTGTGAAATTCCCAAATTATTTAGGCTTGCTTGGTCTGACTGGTATTTTTATTTATTTATTTAAAATAGTTTTATGCTGCCTTTCTCCCCAAAATGACCCAAGGTGGCTTACATCACCTCATTGATGTTTGAATTCTTTCTTTTGATGGTGTGGTTTGAACACATTGTTATATATTTTTGCTTATGAATGTGATGTCTTTTATTTAAATATATTGCCTATATTTTGACAGTAGGTGTAATGCTGTAAGCCACCATGGGTTACAGGTAGGGTAAAAATGTTTTCAGTAAACAAATAAAATTGTTTAAAGTGCATTGGTGTGATAAATATTTATTGACAACATGGGAAAGCCCAGCCCTATCTAAAACCTAAAAGATTAGATAGAGCTTTCTTTATTTCCTTGTTTCTCAAGCTGTAGATTACTGGGTTCATTAAAGGGGGAACCATGGAATATAATATAGTCATGGTCAAATCAAGAGATGCTAGAGAATTAGAGGAGGGCTTGATATAAACAGAACATGCTGTAGACATAAATATGGAAACCACAATGAGGTGGGGTAGGCAAGTTGAGAAAGCTTTCTGCCTTCCCTGCACAGAAGGAATTTTTAGCACTGTAGTAAAGATCTGTACATAAGTGACAAGCATGAAAATAAAGCATCCTGATCCCACAACAACACTTAACAAAATAATTCCAACTTCAATAAGGTACAAATCAGAGCAGGTGACCTTCAATAACTGTGGGATTTCACAGAAAAATTGATTGACAATGTTAGAGCAAAAAGGGACAACAAAGGTAACTCCAGTGTGTAAGACTCCATAAAGAAAGCTGCTGGTCCAAACGATAATAATTATTTGAAGGCAGGCTTCTTTGTTCATCAACATCTTATAGTGCAAAGGATTGCAAATAGCCACATACCGATCATATGCCATAATTGTAAGAAGAAAAAAATCAGACGCTATAAAGAAGGTATGGAAAAGCACTTGAGCCACACATCCAGAATATGAAATCTGTCTACTACTCATGAGGGAGTTTGCCATGGAATTGGGAAAAATGACAGAAACTTGTCCCACATCTTGTATGGCCAAGTTCGCCAAAAAGAAGTACATGGGACTATGTAAATGGTGGTCAGTAGCTACTGCGGTGATTATGAGAAGATTTCCTCCAACTGCGACCAGGTAGTAAACAAGAAAGACAACGAAGAGAAGAACTTGCAGTTCATGAACCTCAGAGAATCCCAAGAGAAGAAAGTATGTGAGAGAAGACTGATTACTCAGGTTGTGTTCCTTAAGATACATGTCTCCTGCCTGTGGAAAGAAGCAGAAGCACATGTGAGGAGAACAGCTTCGTTACTTGCAATTGCTAGAATTTTTGTTCTTATGGTGGTTTAACCTATTTCAGTGTTAGTAAACTACTCAAGATCTGATGAAATTGGTTTTCAGAAGTTACAAAATATAGAGTACAATTATAAGTAGAATCAACAGACATGCACACAATCTGAATAACATAATTACAGAGGGAAGGCTTGTAAAAACTGGTGTATCTTCCTACCTTTGACTTTAAATTTATTTTTTTAGTGCATAGTGGAAAGAGATAACTACATCCAGAGTATCACTACATCAATATGCTGTTCTGGTAATTATGGTGTATACTACAGGAATCTAAGATGCAGATATCTTGTGATGAAGTCATGGTCAAGATGGATTCAAGTGGAGGAAGAAGCAAAAAGGGGGACCACTCCAGCCTCATTCATGAGCCATTAATGCTTACAAGTAAATAGCTCCAAAATAGTTCCAGAGTTTATGTACTAATAAACTTCTAATCCTCCATTAATGACTTTGCAAGGGTATTATTATATGGTTGTTGTAGGTTTTTTTGGGCTGTTTAGCCGTGTTCTTCAGGAATACGGCCAGATAGCCCAAAAAAACTACAACAACCTTCGGATCCTGGCCGTGAAAGCCTTCGAGAATGTGGTATTATTATACTTAAAATTCCTAATTCCATGGATGGGATATCATCAAGGCACAATATTATTTGAATGTTTGAAATTTGAAGGAAATGAATCCCAGCATACTCTACTGACTGACTTACAATCGAAGCACATCACCTCAGCTTTTGCAGAGTACTCCAGTGAAAATAGACTATAGATTTACTGGAGGGCAGTTTTCCCAACAATTTCCACCTCTTATGAATCAAAACAAAACAAAATAAATAGTACATGGCAAGTGGCTGTATCCCAAGGACATATTCTCACAACTCTTCAGGTGACAGTAATGAAAAATGCTTACCTTGTAGGTCTAGTAGTCTATGTGAATTCTGCAATGAATCTGAGGGAAGAAAGTAGCTAGTGGATAATATATATTATATATTAACCAAGAAGTCCAGAATATCCTGCTCTTGAACCTCTGACAAGTCCATGAGAAGAAATTTTGACAGAGAAGATCATGTAACTGAACCATGCTTCTTACCAAGGATGCTTTCTATGGGAACAAGCAGGAGTGAAATTAGAATAGAGTTTACCAGCATAGTATGTCCAGCTGTAACATTGGCATTTTTAACATTAAGCTGACATGTTTGTAATTCTATACAGATATAGTAACATTTTTGTAATCTGTAAAGGTCTTAATGATGGTCAATAAACTGAAGCTGAATCTCAACAAGATGGAAGATCTGTAGTGCTTTGGTTTAATATTTGGAAATTGAGTCCATGACTTGTTCTGGATGGGGTCTCAATCGCCAAAAGAAGTAATTCTGTAGTAGTGAGTGCTCCTTAGTCCTCTTCTGTTACAGAAGATATTTTTCACATGTTCACTCTTGAAAATAACACAAAAGATGTAAGAAGTATAATATGTGATAACTAGACACCTTGCAGGGATACCTTTAGAACCGATATGTAAAACTGATTCTAAAAGAATCACACGAACTCCCCATACATATCCAGTCCAAGTGAAAGCTGTTGGTGATTACCAGCAAAGTCCTGATATGCTTATGGCTTATTGAAGAGGATCCTCTCCCTTTATGAACCAGCCTGATCACTGAGATCTTCTGTTGAGAAAAATAGACGTGTGAGGCAACAGAAATATATACCAATGGCCCAATGCATTTTAAAAAAAATTACCTATGTGTTTCAATTATAAATATCTCACCTTTCATGGTTCTGTGTGTTTAAGAGAGTGAAAGAAAACAAGAGAACATAATATATGCTAGAATATATTTTTGCAGCAAGAAGTTGAGAAGCCAATTAAGATGTCAAGTAGAAATAACTTGCTTCTTTTCTTCACATATTCCTCTCACCTTCAGATGCATCTTCTCTTCCACTGATATTCAATATTGATGTATAATATGGAACCACAGAGAGAAACCCTTTAATATATCCTTCTTCTTTTGGCCAGCAAAAAGTTTAGTTTTCCAGAGAGGGGATTTGTTCATATTCTCTTGGTGCCCCTTGAGATATGCTCCAATGGGAAGTCATCATAACTCCAAAACATGAATCTTCTAAGATGAAATTATTGGCCAATATGTAGCAATGATCTACCTTTTCATTACTTACCTTCTTCTGTTTCTAAAGGCTGCTGATATCCAGCCAGCGAGAATAAAAGGAAAAATGGGGAAATGACTGGATAAATACAGTATGATTGAGAAATGTGAAGGATGAAAAGCGGAAATTTTATTATTGTGAAAAGCACAAAGAGTCACTACTACTATATAAAAGCAAGACTAATAAAATGAAAAGCATTTTCACTTTACTGACTATGTGCTGATCTTCACTCTCTAAAATAAACTTCTGAAAATAGAGCTGTGCCAGATATCGTGTTTCCCCAAAAATAAGACAGTGTCTTATATTAATTTTGGCTCCAAAATGCATTAGGGCTTATTTTAAAGGGATGTTTTATTTTTTTCATGTACAACAGCCTAGATTTATTAAAATACAGTCATGTCATCATCTGGTTGCTGCACAAGGGTGGAGGCATGGGGTTTCACTTAACTGGGGCTTATTTTGGGGGTAGGGCTTATATTGTGAGCGTCCTGAAAAATCATACTAGGGCTTATTTTTGGGTTAGGTCTTATTTTCGGGAAAACAGGGTACTAATGGGAAACCTAATTTTAATGATGTGATCTCAAAGATATGAAACAAAATAATGTGTCCACTGTGGATTCACCAGCTCTGTGAACTTCAGCCATCCTGAAGTCCTCAGAGGTGTTTCACTCTTTCAGAATTGGAGGTCTCACTGGAACTTCCATTTTGTCTGTGAGAAACAAGAAAGACATTAGGACTGGGTAAGCTGCAGGGGATCTGCAAGGGGTAACAGGACCAGTTCTACCAGTTTTGCCAGTTAGTATCTGCATAGGATACCCTTCAAAAATGTGGGTTTTCCCCCCCATCTGGCTCTTTGGGAAATTTCTTCAAATAAAAGTATGATTTTTCATGGGGAGGAGGGGATGTGTGTCAATGAACACTAAAGAAGAGGACCTGAAGTGTGTTAGATTACATCTTTGCAAACTGATCTTTGTACTTTTTGAACACATCTGTTCCTATAAACACTCTCCATCTCCAAACCTACATGAATCCTTGTTACTTACATCAGGTTCCTCAACCATAGACAAAGATGTTCACATGAAGGAAAATTCAATGTTCCATCCGCACTCGGGACAGTCATCATTCCTTAAACCACACATCCCCTAGTGGAATAGCCTGGACAACCATAAAAGAGCTGCAGTTTATTTATT
>NW_018152598.1:0-17783 GCF_900067755.1 Pogona vitticeps
AATAAAATAAATAATAAATAAATAAAATAGAAAACTGAAGATGGGATCTATATTTAATTACATTCATGAGGCTGCTGCTCAGCATGTAACTATCTCTTCATAACTCATATGATGACTCTCCCTGTCCTGATGTTACAGCTTTGTTTGTACACTTTTTCTTCCTGCTAGAAGCAGCCAACGAAAGATCAACAATTCAAATATATACAGGAGTTGAAGGAAATGGGTCTACCAATGGACTTATGGTCGATGTTGAAATTAGAATCAAGGTTTAAAAAAAGATAAAATAATGGGTTTTTATGAGGGGAAGGTACAGGTGGATGAGTCATGGATTTATACTAATGATAAGATTATACAAAAATGTATACTTTTTTGTTAGACTATAATTTAGAAGACAAAAGGGTGAAAGCAGTAATGATTAAATTTATGTTGTATAATTTCTTGTGCAGTATCTTATCTATCTCCAAAATATTTTTACTTTATTGCATATCCACCACATATGAAAAAAAGTCCCAGGTTGCACAAAATTTTGGTTATAATATAGATATAGATGATTGGACACAAATGTGGAATGACAACTATAAACAGATTAAGACAGTAAATTTGAGAGAAACTGTCTTAAAGATGCTTTATAGATGGCATCTCACACCTATAAAATTGGCAAAAATGGCATTGGGGGCTAGCAACTCCTGTTAGAAGTGTGTTAAGCAACCTTGGACTTTTTTCATATGTGATAAAGTAAAAAGAATTTTGAGACATTTAAGTTATTACACAAGAAATTGTACAACAGAAAATAGCCTTTAAACCAGAAATGTGTTTACTGAACATACAGTAATGCCAGAAATTGTTAGGGGAAAAATTAAATATATGCTGATACACATATTTACAGCTGCAAAGCTGATTTGGGCTAAAAAATGGAAAAATCAGAAGAACCCGAAGGTTGAGGAGCTGATTTAAAAAATTACTGGAAATTGCATAAATGGATAGCTGTTCAGAAGCGTTATGTGAGAACCCGAGAGCATATGTTAAAGAAAGCTGGAAAATGTTCTATGACTGGGCCCAGAAACAAATATGAATAAAGAATATAGCATTTGTTATGGATTTTAGTACTGTGACACCGCCATAGAGTCAAGATTATACTGTACTGCATTATTGTAACCACTAGGTTATATGTTTCTTTGACTTTTTTTCCCTTATCTTTGTCTTTTTCTCTCTTCTTTTCCTCTATGGTTGTTTCTTTATGTGTGTTGTTTATGGTTATTATGTGATGTTAAAAATAAAAAATAAAAAAGAGAGGAAAAAAAGAAGCTGCCAAGCTCAGAGCCAAACTAGATGAGATAGCAGCTTGTCAAATAGAAGCAGTGGACATTTGATTATCCTCCAAGAGGTTTCCCACCTCTGAAAGCTGCAAATCAACTTGCTTTTGTTGGGTGATTAGTCCAACGGAAGGTAAACAGAGGGCTTTGTTTACATATTGGTTCTGCAAATGTGGTAGCTTTGAGGACCACTTTATCATCTCCTAACTGCTGTTGAAAGAACTATCCTCCGTACTTATTGTGTACAGTGGTGCCTCGACTTACAAACTTAATTGGTTCAGGAAGATGGGCGTAAGTCGAAATGGTTATAAGTTGAAGCACCATTTCCCATTGAAATGCAATTAATCCGTTCCGGACGAAGGAAAAAAATTCAACAAAATAAAAAAAATCACTGCAAGACTCATTGGAAATGCGATTAATCGCTTCCGACCAAAGGGGGGGAGAAAAGTAATCAAGCATGCAAGACCCATTGGAAATGCACAGAAAACAAAGGGACCAGATTGGAAATGCACATAGAACAAAGGGAGCACTTCAGAAATGCACAAAAACAGAGGGACCAGGTCTGAAATGCACAGAAAACAAAGGATCAGGTCCGAAATGCACAGAGAACAAAGGATGCAGTTCAGAAATGCACAGAAAACAAAGGGACCAGATTGGAAATGCACATAGAACAAAGGGAGCACTTCAGAAATGCACAAAAACAGAGGGACCAGGTCTGAAATGCACAGAAAACAAAGGATCAGGTCCGAAATGCACAGAGAACAAAGGATGCAGTTCAGAAATGCACAGAAAACAAAGGGACCAGGTCAGAAATACAAACAGAACAAAGGAAAAAGCAAGGCCCATCAGAAATAGGGGAAAAAACCCAAAAAGCAACCAACCAACCCCCAAGATCCATCGGAAATGGGGGGAACAAACAAAAAACAAGCAAACCCCCAAGACACATCAGAAATGGGAAAAATCAATCCAAAAAGCAAGCAACCCCCCCAAGACCAATCAGAAATGGGGGGGAACCAACTAACAAACAAATCCCCCAAGACCCATCGGAAATGGGGAAAAAACCCAACAAACAAACTCCCCTAGACCTATCACAGCACAGAAACATAACCCCTCCAGCCCAAAACCATGCTGCAAGAAAACCCAGAACAGTTTTTTTAAAGCAGAAAACAGCACCGTACCTTACCAGGCAGCCTTCTCTGATCACACACTCTAACTGCCAGGGCGAAAGAGCTACAAAGAAGCAGCCTTGTGGCCACCTACAGTTAGCAATTTGAATTTCCCACCTTTTTCCCCTACCTTTCTCTGTTCAGAAGTGGAAGCTCCGGTCGCAAGTAGAAGGAAAATTTTGCAACCGGAGCTGGTCGTAACTTGAAATGGTCGTAAGTAAGGATGTTCATAAGTTGAGGCACCACTGTATATGCGTATCTAGAACTCACCCACTTTTATTCCACAACAGCAAACCAGTGAAGCAAAGGAATCTCCTTCTCAGTGGCACACATGGCATCCAGCAAAATCCAATAGGCAAAAGCAAAGAGCAATATCGTATCGCCAGCTCACAGCTTCCTGTCTCCCTTTCCATTTTCCTTGTCTTTGTACAGACGAAGGGGAAGAGTAGACAGGTGGTGCATTATAATTGAGCAAATGCTTCCCATTTCCCATGGAACATGAAGAGAAAACCATTGGCCCCATTCAGGATCTCTCCCTTTCCTTTGTTTTAGGATGGTCTGGAATGGGAAACCCTAGAGCAAAGGCTTCCTCAAACCCCAGAACCTGTAACATGTTCTACATGGGGCTGCCTTTGAAGAGAGCTCAGAAACTCCAGCTGGTTCAAAATGCAGCAGCCAGACTATAGTGGAGTCTCGACCTATAGTACTTTTCAACCTACGTCCAGCTCCAGCTGGAAAATTTTGGATCGACTTGCGGCTGGAGCTTCAACGTACAGTCGAAAAAGGTAGGGAAAAGGGGTGGGAAATTCAAACTGTTGGTGGTGAAGAGGCTGCTTCTTTAGCTCTTTTGCCCCAACAGTTTGGAAAAGGGAGGTAGCCGGGCAGTGGGGGAGAAAGGCAGGAGCCGATCTGGCCTTCCTCCCCCACTGGGCAGCTTCTCTGCTGCTGAAACCACCATCGGGCCAGCCCTTTGGGAGAAACTGAGTGGGGTGGAAGAAAGGCAGGAGCCGATCCGGTCTTTCTCCCCCACCGTGAGGCTTCTCCCAAAGCGCTGCGCCCGATGGAGGTTTCAGCAGTGGAGAAGCCTCGCGGTGGGAGAGAAAGACCGGATCGGCTCCTGCCTTTCTTCCACCCCACTCAGTTTCTCCCAAAGGGCTGGCCCGATGGTGGTTTCAGCAGCAGAGAAGCTGCCCAGTGGGGGAGGAAGGCCAGATCGGCTCCTGCCTTTCTCCCCCACTGCCCGGCTCCCTCCCTTTTCCAAACCGTTGGGGCGAAAGAGCTAAAGAAGCAGGCTCTTCACCGCCAACAGTTTGAATTTCCCGCCCTTTTTCCCTGCCCTTTTCTCCGTTCGTAACCCGAAGCCGGGTTCACAAATCAAGGGAATATTTTTCCCATGAGAGCGGTTCGTAACTCGAAAAGTTCTTATCTAGGGCCGTTCGTAACTTGAGTGTTGACTGTATCTGGATTTTCAGAAAGTGTTTGACGTGGTGCCTCACCAAAGGCTCCTGAGAAAACTCCGTAGTCAGGGGATAAGAGGGCAGGTCTTCTTATGGACTGAAAATTGGTTGAGAACTAGGAAACCAAGAGTATGTGTCAATGGGCAATTTTCACGATGGAGAGAGGTGAAGAGCGGTGTGCCCCAGGGATCTGTCCTGGGACCAGTGCTTTTCAACCTGTTCATAAATGATCTGGAGACAGGGATAAGCAGTGAGGTGGCCAAGTTTGCAGATGACACGAAACTTTTCCAGGTGGTGAAGATGAGAAGGGATTGTGAAGAGCTCCAAAAGGATCTCTCCAAACTGGGAGAATGGCAAATGCGTTTGAATATAAGAAAATGTAAATTAATGCATATTGGGGCAAAAAAATCAAAACTTTATCAGCTGATGGGTTCTGAGCTGTCAGTGACAGATCAGGAAAAAGATCATGGTGTGCTGGTGGAGAGCTTTGATGAAAGTGTCAACCCAGTGTGTGGTGGCAGTGAAGAAGGCCAATTCCATGCTAGGTATCATTAAAATGGGGATTGAAAATAGAACACTCAACAGACCCTTTCTCCTTTCATGCAATACCCAGAACCATGGGACAACCACTCAAATTGAGTGTTGGGAAAGTGAGAACAGACCAAAGAAAGTATTTCTTTACCCAGCTTGTTGTTAGTCTATGGAGCGCCTTGCCACAGGATGTGATGGCATCAGGCCGAGATGGCTTTAAAAGGGGATTGGACAGATTTCTGGAGGAAAAGTGCATCTCAGGTTACAAGCCATGATGGGGATGTATAATCTCCAGGCTTAAAAGGAAGATGCCTCAGAATGCCAGATGCAGGGGAAGGGTATCAGAAGACAGGTATCTAGTTGTCTCGTTTGCTTCCAGAGGCATCTGGAGGGGCCACTGTGAGATACAAGAAGTTGGACTGGATGGACCCTTGGCCTGATCCAGCCGGGCTCTTCTTATGTTCTTATGTCTGAGGAAGATATGCATGTGCTGCCTCTTGTGGTAAGGGCTCACCCTCTGTCCAGTGCAACACTAGGACAGAGAGGGGGCTTGGGGGGAGGGCTGAAGCCCTCCTCACACATAGTAAGGATGCTTTACTTTCCACGTTGTGTAACTGGAATACTTAATTGACCAAAAGGCCTGATGAAACCTATTCTCAATTAGGGGCAAATATGCAGAGGTATTTAGAAAAATGGCTTGAGCAAGCAGGGGTTGATACCCTAGAGGATTTGAAAAATGTCCTGGGTCTTGAACAATTCTTCTCAGTGTTACCTGGGGAATTGAGATATTTAGTAACCTATAAAAAGACAAATGGGCGAAATTGCTGACCACATTACATTTGTTGGCCTTTTTTGCCAACAAAAAGGGAATTTAGATGTGCCTAAGAAAGTGTATTGCATACAGCAGAAGGAGGCACTTACAGGGACAGTTGAAGCGGGTGCCATGGCAACCACAGTTAGTGCCAGAGCAGAGAACCCAGAACCATAAGAACAACTCCCAGTAGCTCAAATTCTCCATTGTTACCTTGAGAATAATCAGGAACTTATGAAATATTCTGGGGATACTATTTATATAAATGAGACTAAATATCCAGCTCTAAGACTCATGCTGTCAAGTGACATTATGCCATCCAGAAATAATCCCTTCAGAATTTATCGTGAAAGCAGAAAACATAAACGTCAAATGAATTGGGACAGAGATAATTACATTACCAGTGGCCAATATACCAATAAAATATCAAGGGTGGACTGCTTGGTGGAGGATAGTAATTACTAGTGAACTGCCAACGTCATGCCTGATATGTATAGACCTCTCTGAGCCTGTCAAGAGTACTTTAGTGAATTCTCTTGCCCAGAAAGAAAACAAGGAAATGTCTGAGGAAAAATTTGAGTCCCCTAATGAAATAATAGGAGAGAGTCATGAAATAGCTGATTTGGTAACAATGAGAAATCCAAAAGAAAGTACATTTAAACAGGAGCAAGAAACAGATCCAACGTTAGGACAGTGTTTTAAATTGATTAGTAAAAATCCAGTATCACCTGAGAACCCTGAGAGGTACTTTGAGGAAAAAGGCCTTTTATATAGAGAAATCTTAATAAATCCAGGAATAGAGGAGAGAGCCTTCATAAACTACTAGTAGTTCCTTCAAAATACAGAAAGAAAATGATAGAAAAAGGACACACAGACACCTTATCTGGACACTTAGGTATTACAGAGACTAAGCAGAGGATATCTCAGAAGTATTACTAACCAAAAATGGGAAAGGAGATAAAAGAATTTTGTCAAGCTTGTGATATATGCTAGAGGAAGAGAAATAAGGAAGATGAAGCCAATAGGGAGGACAAGAGTAGGGATGATTATAATAATTATATGGAAGACATTGATAAGATTTTTAATCAACAGAAACAGGAACACATTGAACAACAGAAACAAGAGCTAGAGGCTGACAGAAAAGCCAAAGAGATAACATTTAACCCTGGAGATGAGGATCTGCAGCTAGAACCTTTCTAAGGGAAAAAGTTACAATTAAATGGGTCAGATCCACACAAAATAATCTCCAAAATGAACAAAAGAAATCATATAACCCAAGAGAAGAGAGAACCAGGGCAGAAAGAGGTTCAACCAAACATGATAGAACCAGATTATAGAAGGGAGAATGTGGCCCTAGGTGCTAGGAAAGAAGCTGACAATGAAAGATATGAAGTACTTCCTCTAGAGAAAACAAAGAAGCGAGAGCCTTGCTGATAAGACAGAAGCAGATCTTCGCAAACCAACCAGGGGTAGCACAGGGAGCAGTGCACCACATTGATACAACAGGTGCAACTCCAAAGAGTATGCCAGAGGTCAGAGAAATAGCTAGTCCTATAGCTAACCTGGTACATAAAAAGAAAGCTGAAAATATCTAGAGGGCGAGCAACTGCGAGGAGGTTGTTGGGAAGCAGAAGGAAGCGGTGATGGACGGTCTGATCGTGAGAGGCATAGAGTCCCGGAAGGAGTTCCATGCTGAGGTGTCCAGATTCGAACCCAGAGCCGTGCTGTGTCAAGCAGATGACAAGGAAGATCATCAGCCAGCTACATTCCTGAGTGGAAAGCTGCAGACGGTTGAGAGACGCCTTGCATCAAGGGAACGTAAGTGGGACAAAAGGGAGTGGTTGTTACAGGAGATTAAGCCGTGCAAGGGAAAAGGACAATTTGGACTATGCACACACTCTTTACCTTTAACTGAATTACGAACTGGGAAAGCCTACAAGAACAAGCTTACAAACTGGAAGAGGAGCTTGCAAGGTTCGGACTTTGAATTTCGCAGAAAAAGAAAGACTCAGAAGATAGTTACTGAAGCCTGGGCATGAAGAACTAATGAAGAACAAATAGATTACTGAAAATAAATGTAGCATGTAATAAACTTCCAGTTATGTATAAATTAATATAAGTAATTGCAAAAGTAATTGTCTTTTAAAATGAAAGAATGGTAAGAAATGTAGAATGTAATAAACTGTTTTAGTTATGTAAAATTAAAAAATAAGTAACTGCAAGTGTAATTGTACTTTACATGAAAGAATGGTAAGCAATGAAAAAGTGTAATAACAAACAAATTGAAAGTGTTGATTGAAAATGTTAATTTATACAAGCTTATGCAGATGATCTGGTAATAATACCTGAGAATCCTCAGGGAGACCTAGAGGAAGTATTGATAATCATAGAGGAGTATGGGCAAGTGGCAGGTCTCCAAATTAATTATCAAAAAACAAATGTTATGATTAAAAATATAAAGAAAGAAGAAGCTGGAAAATTGCTGAGATAAATCAAGTTTGAAGTAGTACAAAAAATTAAATATTTAGGAGTCATCATCACCAAAAAACCCAGCAACTTAATGAAAGAGAATTACCTCAAAATACAGAAGGAAATTCAGAAGAACCTGGAAGATTGGAGTAAGCTTTAACTATCGATGGGAAGAATTGCAACGATAAAGATGATGATTTTGCCTAAACCACTATTTCTTTTCCAAAATCTACCAATATTATTGAACTTTAAATATTTTAAAGAACTGGATCGCCTGATAACTAAATTTATATGGAGGACTAAGAAACCAAGAATAAAACTTAAGCTTTTACAGGACTTGAAAGAAAGGGGGATGTGTAGGACTTCCAAACTGGCTATTATATTATAAGGCGTGTGCAATGACATAGATAAAAGAATGGATAACCCTGGCAAACCAGAGATTACCGAAACTAGAAGGGTATGACCTAAGCATGGGTTGGCATGCATATGTGTGGTATGGGAAATATAAGGAACAATCATGCTTTACGGAACATATTGTAAGGAAAGCATTGGGTCTAGTGTGGTATAAATTCCGAGCACAAACATATAAGAAAACCCCATTATGGGTAGCCCCCATAGAAGCCTTCCCAATGAAAGTGTTGAATCAGAAAGGGATGATGGTAATGGTAACGTACAAAGAACTACTTAACAAAGAACAAAATATAAAAAGCAAGAATTAGAGGAACTAGGAGTGGCAACAGACTGGTGGTTACTGAATAAATTAGAATAAAGATATAGAAAAGATAGGAATTTGGGCATTTTTGAAAGTGAAGTACAGGTAGATAAACTCTGGATCTATACTAATGAGAAAATAATAAAGAAAATGTATACATACTTATTGGAATATGAACTGGAGGATGAGAGGGTAAAGGAGACAATGATAAAATGGGCAAGGGATTTCAGTTATAATATTGACATTGATCACTGGACGATAATGTGGAAAGACTGTTACAAAATGATTAAGCCAGTAAATTTAAGAGAAAATATCCTCAAAATGTTTTATAGATGGCATTATACTCCTATAAAACTGGCAAAAATGTCAGAAGGTAGCAGTAATATCTGTTTGAAAAGTAAAAAAAAGTAGGAGCCTATTATCATATGTGGTGGTCATGTGAAAAAGCCAGGGTTTATTGGTTACAGTTGTGGGAAATGATAAAAGGAATTATTCAAAAGAAATTAAACCTTAAACATGAAATAGCATTATTAAACATTATGCCGGAAATTACTGATGAGAAAATCAAATATTGTTTGATGTATATATTGATAGCAGCTAGGTCATTCTGGGCCCAAAAATGGAAACG
Source organism: Pogona vitticeps (assembly GCF_900067755.1). Taxonomy (NCBI): domain Eukaryota; kingdom Metazoa; phylum Chordata; class Lepidosauria; order Squamata; family Agamidae; genus Pogona; species Pogona vitticeps. The sequence continues at coordinate 9,088 of NW_018152598.1, forward strand.
TGAAGACACGCCTATAATGGAGGAGCTCCTGAAGAAGCTGTTGGACATTATAGAACTAGATACATTATCAGAAGCGCTGCGAGATCAACCAAGAGACCATGCAAAACATAGTTGGAACTGAATACATGCTCGGGCCCAGAAATGGTTGACGGGCTGTGTTTTTTTTTTTCTTCTTTTTTCATTTTCAATGCTATCGGGAGTTTGGAAAAGTTGGGAGTTGGGAAAGCTGCCTAGAGTGGTCGAAATGACTAGATAGGCGGGGTATAAATACAGCAGACTATGGCAAGTTCTTAAAGAAATGGGAGTGCCTGACCACTTTATCTGTCTCCTGAGAAACCTATATGTGGGACAGGAAGCAACAGTTAGAACTGGTCATGGAACAACTGAGTGGTTCAAAATTGGGAAAGGAGTACGGCAAGGCTGTATATTGTCCCCCAGCTTATTTAACTTATATGCAGAATACATCATGCGGAAGGCTGGACTGGAAGAAACCCAAGCCGGAATTAAGATTGCCGGAAGAAATATCAACAACCTCCGATATGCAGATGATACCACTCTGATGGCAGAAAGTGAGGAGGAATTGAAGAACCTTGTAATGAGAGTGAAAGAGGAGAGTGCAAAAAATGGTCTGAAACTCAACATCAAAAAAACTAAGATCATGGCCACTGGTCCCATCACCTCCTGGGAAATAGAAGGGGAAGATATGGAGGCAGTGTCAAATTTTATCTTCCTGGGCTCCATGATCACTGCAGATGGAGACAGCAGCCCTGAAATTAAAAGGCGCCTTCTTCTTGGGAGGAAAGCGATGACAAATCTGGACAGCATCTTGAAAAGCAGAGACATCACCTTGCCGACAAAAGTCCGAATAGTCAAAGCTATGGTTTTTCCTGTTGTGATGTATGGAAGTGAGAGCTGGACCATAAAGAAAGCAGACCGCCGAAGAATTGATGCCTTTGAATTGTGGTGCTGGAGGAGGCTCTTGAGAATCCTCTGGACTGCAAGGAGAACAAACCTATCAGTTCTAAAGGAAATCAACCCTGAGTGCTCACTGGAAGGACAGATCCTGAAGCTGAGGCTCCAGTACTTTGGCCATCTAATGAGAAGAAAAGACTCCCTGGAAAAGACCCTGATGTTGGGAAAGTGTGATGGCAAGAGGAGAAGGGGACGACCGAGGATGAGATGGCTGGACAGTGTCTGCGAAGCAACCAACATGAATTTGACACAACTCCGGGAGGCAGTAGAAGATAGGAGGGCCTGGCGTGCTCTGGTCCATGGGGTCACGAAGAGTCGGACACGACTAAACGACTAAACGACGACGATTAATGCAAAATGTTGTTGTTATAAGTTGGTGGAAATATTAAACTGCTTCTATGTTGTTCATGGAGCAAACCACTATAGATTTACTCCATGGAACAAACTTGCTAAGGGGGGAGGTATGTAGCGGAACCCAAAAGATGATGCATCCCTGCCTGTCAATCAGAGGGTACAGCAGGAGAGGCAGAGAAAAAAGGACAGTTAAGACAGCTGGAAGAGACAGTTAGGGAGACAGTTGGAATCAGGGAGAGAGAGGGAGAGTTAGGGACCACAAGATGTGGAAAGAGGGTTAAGAAAGGAAATTGAAAGAGTAAAATATATTGAACAAGCAGGAATGAACACATAAGCATAACATGAGAAATACCAGTGATTGAATACATGATCTAATATATGCACACCTGACACAGTTATATATTTGATTCTCCTGATGATTTTGTTCATTAATAAAAGAATATTTGGTCAAACCCTGGATTCCTAAGTTATATGAGCAGCTCCTGTGTGTGGGAATTGTAGTGGTATTGGGAGAAATACCTGGTGGCAGCGAAACGAAGGAAAAAGGCGTGTTTACCTTTGTGGAGCGCAAAGGAAATAAAGGGGTAACCAGGGGGATCGCCACAGCCCTCCTCTTGGCTGCATTGCCAGCATAGGCACAGCTGTTGAAGACATGAGACAGGGCCTTCTCTGTGGCTGTTTCTTGAATGTTTTCCCTCAGGAGATCAGGTTGCCCTCCCCCCCCCCGCTTTTATCCTTCCACCGACAGTTGAAGACCTACCATTTCAGGCAGGCTTTTAACAGTCATGACCTGAATGCCATTTTTAGTTAAGATACTTTTTAACATTTTGTGCTTTTAGTTACTATTAAACTTACATTGTTTTAATGTATAATTTATTCTCTTTTTAATTCTATTCCTTTCAATACTGTAAGCCACCCTTAACAGGAGAAAAGTTGTCTATAAACAAACAAACAAACAAATATATACATACATAAATACATACATACATAAAGACTGATTCCACATTCCTGTGTGTTCTGTGGAACAGGCAAGTTTTCTTTCAGAATGTAAAACAGAGCAATGGAGAGCAGAGACGGCAGAAGCCTTATGTATACCCTTGATCATTAGGGGCGTCCGTCAGCACTTTTGTTTCCCACAGCCAGCTCTCTGGAAACTCCGTACTGGTGCTAATCACTTCATCAGGTAAGAATTCATCATCAAAGGCACCTGGAAAAATGGAAGACAGACTAACATGGAATTAATTTATTACTGTGATTTGAGGAGATTGGGAAAGTGACCCAAAGCTCAATTTCTGTGAAGTTTCTCCTTATGAGGAAAACAAATGCACTCAGATTGATAATGGTCATGCATTCCAAAGAGTTATATAAAGAAAGAACAGAAACAAGCAAACAAACAAACAACAAACAAATCTACTTGCTTCTGGCCAAGACAAGCTCAGACTCTCATTTATTCACATCCCATATGCCTTTGATGTAGCACAGACCTGGGCAAAGTGTGGCCTAAGGGCCACATACGGCCCACAAGCCACTCCTGTCCGGCCCGCGAACAATTTTGAACATCAAAACCATTTATAGCTTTTTGTCTAAAGTTGATCAGTTGCTTATCTTTAACATACTGCAAAAAAACCTCTTTAGTATTTGTGAAGATTAGCAAGTTTAAAATAAAAACAATCATAACATCACTGTTTCATTTTATGTTTAAGTAAAGCTGGTTCGGCCCCCAAACACAGTTCAGATTTTTCATGTGGCACCCCTACAGAAATTAATTGCCCACCCCTGATGTAGCAGCAACATTCAAAACAGACAACCCAGCACCCATATGATCCTCAATGTATTCAGCATCCTTTTCACAAATGCATGCCCCATGGGATTTTCATGCATGCCATCTTCACAGCACCTTCTTAGCTGGTGATCCTGACATTCAGCCACTAGAACATGAAAGCGGAATAAAATTTCAGAAAACTATTCTTGCATATTAATCATAGCAGGAAACAGAGGAGAACCGATATATACAGAAAGTCTCTGTGAATGAAATATTGACTAGCCCATATCCTAGCCAGCTTCAAGGAATATACAAACATTGACTTCTTGTAAGTTTTTAATATACTATCATTATTTTTGTTGTTAAATACCATACCAGAAATCTTGGCTGACACAGGGGGTGGGGGTTCATCGCAATGAGAACTGGTCAGGTTTCAGGAAACTGACTGGGACCCCTCAGTTTCAGACCCTCAAAACCGGGGCGGGGGGGAAGGACGATCTGCTAGGAGAAGCGGTGTCTGAACCATCAAAAATGATTAAAGGGGGGAATGGGATCCATAAAGGCTGGTTCCCCCTCCAAAGTCGCCTCTGAGTGTACAGACCAAGGAAGGACCCCTCTTGTCAAAGATCTGGGAACAACCCAAGCAGAGAGAGAGAGAGCACAAAGGGATGGTCAAAATATCTCAACCAGAGACTCTGAGTAAGTTAAATATCTGTTTATGTAAGGAAAATCTCCATGGACCCAAGTAACTACACAGAAAAGAGAGAGACATAAAGAGTCAGCAAAATGTACTTTGCCATTTTAAAAAATCTTACGGTAGAAGCAAGCCTCCCCCAGCTTGGATCGGAGAAGAAGGGGAGAGAAGAGATAAAGGGAGAAGGGGGAGAATATTACCTTGTCATGAAAGTAGAGCAATCTAAGATAAAAGCCTCACTCCTGTGACTATGTGAAATATTGCTATCAAATCCTATTTACTTCAAAGCACTGCAGATCTTTTAAATTTTTATTGTTGTGACTTGATGATTATGAGAACTTTTTACCCAGAGGGAAGCTCCATCCCCCTCTTGGATCAGACATGTAAAAAAAGACTGAGAAAGAAAACTAAGTTTACAGCAACATCTGCTGACAAAAGACTTAAACAGCATCCCTTACTAACTTAGGAAGAAGGGGGGGAATCAATATGACCACAAAAGGTGGAAAAGAGAGAACTCAAAGAGGCTCACCGGCACAGAAACAGAATCTCAGTGGGATATTAAGGCAATCATTTAAGGACTGGCAACAGAGTATTCAAGAGATGTTATCAACAGGGCTACAGCAACTACAAGGAGGGATGACTCAGCTATGAGTACAAATGAAAGATTTAGGGATGCAAATGACTGGTATTAAAAATCAAATTAAAGGAAATAAAAAACAAATGACCAGAATAGATGGGACATCAAAAAGAAAAGAAACAAGACTTGAGAACCTGTATACAGAGATGGGAGAGCGAAAATAGGAAAGCAAGCAAGTTGAAATTACTCTGTTAAAATCTACAAATAGAAAGAGCCAATGCCATATTTAGATTCCAGAATCTACCAGAACAAAAAGAAGACACAGCACAAGTGATTACTACTTAACCTGGCATTGCCCATGGAGATGCAACCTGAGGATGACCAACAAAATATAGACGAAGAATTAATACAGCATATATTAGGAATAAAAATCTCCCCAGAGAAATTCATGTTAAATTTATGAGAATGATCTTTTGAGATAAAAGTCCTAAGAAACATACAAGGCAAGGAACCTAATAGAAAAGACAAAGAAACTAAGATCTTGAAACATATTCCTTCACAAATAAGACAGAAAAGGAAACAATACGAGGAGTTGACATCCCTCTTGAGAACAAACTCCATTATGTATAAGTGGTTAGTACCTGAAGATGTCCTCTTTGAATTCCAGGAACAGAGTTATTATATTAACTCAAAACTAAAGGCAGAAGATTTTATGAAAAAAAAAGGAGAAATGGCTGGGCACGGGGGAAAAGGAGAAAAAAGCAGATGAGAAACAAGGAGAAATCAAGCGGACCATCAGGATCAGAGGAAGGAAGAAGCTTGACTAGAGCAGAAAAGCAAGCAAGAAGCCCTAAAGGAAAGTGCACTATAGAAACAAGAGGATCCAGGAGGAGGAAAGAAAGCCTCAAAAATAAAAATGGATTAAATGAATAAAATGGTTAAAGACTGTACAATATAATGGGCATAAAATGGTAGAAAAACATTAATGTTTAAAAATCAGTAACTATTAAAGAAAATGGAGATACATTTTATAGATGATGTATGATTTACTGATGGTACACAATGCTAAAGTTTTTTTAAAAATTATAAAAATGTTTTTAAATATTGTGGGAAACGTAAAACACAGAAGGAGACTTTTATTATGTTTGGTGGATATATATTTGCTGGATGTTCTCTTTGGGAGGATCTGACACTATGTAGAGTTTGGTTCTGTGCCGCTTCCTCTGCTGCCTTCAGAGACAACTCCCAAAAGAAAACCCAAAGTTTAGATTTCCAGATGCGAGGGCCCCATTTCATGAAGCCCTTACAGGTATTGCAAGGTTGGGACAAGTGGGCTTCTCCAAGACAAAAAAAGGCCACAAGGACACTGGTTGGTAGGTGCGATGCGGCCTCTGCAAATGGGCCACTTTTTAAACAAAGCCTCAGAGGCCATGCAGTCGGGCAAGGACCTCCGCACTGTGGAGGGGAAGACAAGGACAAGGACAGAGATTAAGACACTGATGTACGACAAATGGGAAGAACAACACTAACCAACGAAACAACGACCGAAAGAAGCTCGACTATAAGAGGGAAGGAATAGTTGGAAAAAAAGAAAGGCGAAAACTAGCTCAACTGCTCAGTGACCATTCCTTTTATGTTAACACTCAGGTGGATGAGAAGGAAGGGTGGGACAGGACAAACACGGTGGAGATGATAAACAGGACTACATCCATGCAGAGCTCTAAATGTGGCTCTATGCAGGCGCAAACCCAATTGTGTCATCCACAGAGACCATGAAGAAGAACTACTCTGATTGACAATGGCTCTCCGCACAAAAGTCTTTCTACCTCCTTGCCAAGTGTTCACTCTTTGACCACTCTCCTGCCCATTTCCCAATTGTGTTCCATCAGAAATTACCCAAATGTCCTGATCCCTTTAAGAGAACTGGAAGCTATTCACGTTATTCACATACCTTCGCTTGCCTTTGACTGAATGAATTGTACAGAACGACGACGTCTCCGTCTTGCAGCTTCAGGGCATTTGGCATCTGGGAGTAACAAGAGAGAGAGGAACAAAGAAGACAGGGCTAAATTCTAACGCTGATTCTACGCATATTTTCTCAGAACAGAATGGGGCTTACTTCCATGGCAGTGAGAACAGAGCTGCGGCCTTAAGGTTCAACAATGTGTCAGAGATATACATACTAACATACACAACCACCATTTCGATGCAAAAAAGTGTACGGACGATGTAATGTGAGACAGAGGAATGATTAAATGTGAGAGAACATGTTTAACCCAACATTGCTCCATTCCAATTCCTGATGCTTCTTTTCCTGAGAAATTCCAACCTTCTGGGCTTGTGGCATGTCTTTGCAAACCATGTTGTGGATGGAACTGAGATATTAACATGTCATTACCAGATCCTCCATCTCAGCATCCTCTGTCCAAGATCTTAGGGCATACTTTTCAGATCCTTAGTATTGCAGGCAACAGACCACTGTCTGTCAGATGAAGGACACTTTTCACACTGCAAATCCTTTGTCAGATCATGGATCTCATCATACCTGATCTTTGTTTTGTGGAGAGCTTATTACTGGTCTCCAGGGTAAGGCCAGCATCTTCAAACACACCCAGATTGTTCACGCCACTGCCAGCTGTACAGCCAATATCACTCTTTTCTACTGTGTCCCAGATCTGCAACAGAATAAACACAAGCCTTGGGGAAAATAGTGCATAAATTCAGCAAAGTTCAAGATGAAAAAACATCTGAGTTTGGTGTCCCATATCCAAGGAATTTCCTGCCTTACCTTACTTTGGGTAAGCTTGTACTTTTTGTATAAGACGTAAAGCCTTTTGTCCACAGCCACAAGACCGACCCGAGCATTCGGATCTCCTTCCACTTTGATTTTCATTTGAGCTCCTGGCTGGTGAATTTGATTGTCAGCCTCAGTTGCTCCTTTTACAATCAGCTGTTTGAACAAAGGCAACCAAGAGGTTCAGTTTTGTGACAGAAAAAATTGAAAACCTGCTGTTTTCCTATCACAGGGTCTTAGATAAGACTGTGAATATGACTCTGATCTCTCCTGCATGCTTCTCTCTTTCAAAGTCAAAGAACAGAATACGCCTTAATTAACAGTGCCCAAGTGAAGACACAGGAACTGTCCGGGGAAAAGCAAGTACAGAGTTCCCCACTGCAGCATCTGTAAGAGGGTGCCATGCACTGACATTGCCAAGTAAATCAGCAGAAAGCCTGACCTACCGTTCCCATACAGGTGTCCTTCACATCCACCCAGACAGAGTCGGCCACAATCTCATTGTTCCCCACTTGGTAATAAGCCACAATACGGAAGGAAGGCATGAGATTTGGGGTGATGCGCAGAGACATGATGACCAGATTCTGTCCAGCTAGCCTCGGCTGCCTCCCAGCCCTCAGTATCTTCCCTTTAGTTAAGATCTAATGATAAACAAGGCATAATATTAGGAATAAGACCATTAATTGGCTTAAAGAATGTGATGCTGATAAGGAGGAATTACATGACTTAAGACACACAGTTAACAGAATAAATCAGTTCTTCACCTTCTCATGCACTGCGGTCACATGGAAGACTTCAATGTCTTGTTTTTTAAAATAAGATTCTAGTACGTACACATGCCTAGCACAGTGGGTTTTTCTTTTTAAAAAGTAACAAACATCCAACTCAGGGAGTGCTAAAAATGTAAGATACATTGGTAGCTAACAAAAAATAGCAAGAATAGTCCAAAGCACTGTACAAAATGAAAAGCATAAAATTAATACAGCTTATTGTAGAAATAAACACAAGGTGTATGCTATAGTGTCTTGGAGTCTTTCACCAAAGGAACAACATCTTCTGGGAGTGTGGAATCTCATAAAAAACTTGGAGGAACATGTAGGCTTCCTTTGTATCAATTACCTACTACATCCCTATTGACATCCCTGCCATTGATAAAAACTGCAATATTTTTTTAGACCTGAGATTATTTTCTTCCTAAGCACTTTCAAATCTTATGAATGGTTCAGATCTCCAGATTAATCGATTCTGTTTCTTATGGGGGAGGGTATTTTTCTGAAAGAGTACGTTTCCATGACTTACATAGCCACCCTCCCTTTGTAGGTTCACTAAAGCCAACTGGAACCTTGTAGTGGAGGCTTTTATTATTTTCTTCAGGCAGAGATGACATCGTTAGCATCTCACCATTGTTCACAGACTGATTTATCACCCCAAATATAAAACATATTGGCCAGCTATACCAGCAGAGTGGGTGCAATGTCACTGGCAGCAGAAGGTGGCAGATAATTAAAGAGTCTCTCCTTCAATCTTAGGTTGTGTGTAATGA
>NW_018152602.1:0-14790 GCF_900067755.1 Pogona vitticeps
GGAGGAGTTGTGGTGGGTTGTGACTCACGGGTCTCTGCAGGGTACGTCCTGGCGGTGTGCCTGTGTATGTGTTTGAGAAAGTCACAGGGTGCCTGAGATGTGGTCGCTTCACTTTATCTTTTGTCCCTCAGTGAGGAAAGATTACAGGGTTTCCTGAGGCCTTTACTGCTAAAGTGCTCCAGTGTGATATTTCTGACCTGACAATGTGCGGCTGTATCACCTTCGTAACACAAACTGCACCTGCTGGCAGGCTTCCAGTGTTAGAAACGTTGTGTGCTTCTGTGTACAGTGGCACCCCGCTTAACGATTACCCCGTTTAACTATGAAATCGCTTCACAATGAGGTTTTTGCAATCGCTATTGGTTGAATAGGGAAAATCCGCTTCATGATGATCGGTTCCCTGCTTCAGGAACCAATTTTTTGCTTTAGGACAATCAGGAAACAGCTGATTGTCGGGTTTCAAAATGGCCGCCCGGTGTTCAAAATGGCTCCCCGCTGTGCTTAGGACAGATTCCTCGCATTACAGGCACCAGAAAATGGCCGCCCTATGGAGGATCTTTGCTGGACACTGAGGTATTTCGCCCATTGGAACACACTGAGCAGTTTATATTGCGTTTCAATGGGCTTTTTACTTTCGCTTGAGGACTATTTCGTTCTACAGCGATTTCACTGGAATGGATTAACATTGTCAAGCGAGGCACCACTGTACATGGTTGGCTGCTGCTTCGTGGTGCTTGTGAAGCTTTAGCACTAATGCTAATGGTCAGGAAGCACAATAGCGATAAACTCCACCGCCTTAGTGTGTTGCCTCCATCTTTTCCTCTGTTTGTCTCTCTGCTTCGTGTCAAACAGTTTCAAAAGCTTGCCGTTCTCCTCTCCAGGGAGTCCGTGGTGAACCGCGTCTTCAACAAGCTGGCCCCCCTCCATGACCGGATTTACTGTGCCCTCTCTGGGTCAGCTGCTGATGCCCAGGCCATTGCTGATATGGTGCATTACCAGTTAGAACTGCACAGGTGAGTAGGCGCCGTGTAGGTGCACACGGAGAGACACAGGTAGGGTCATGTCTAGGCGTGGGGCTTTTGGAAATCATGAAATTTCAACCCCTAGAGGTCTGCAGGAACCCCACGGCCAGACATAAACCTTTCAGATGGTCTGTAATCATGGTCAGCGATCGAAATTCCAGGGTGTGATGGATCCGGTAGTCTCACTACTTACTCTCATCCATACAGGGTGCCTCTCAGGAAACTACCATACCCATAATTCCCTGGCATTTCTTGAAGAGCTTAGCCCTTCTTCATGTTCAAGAGAAGCCATTATTTTTTCAGCTAGAAGTGATTACAGATGCTTAAAAGAACTAGGGTTGGGTGTTATTTTTTTTTCAGTCTAAGTTCCCAGGGGAATTCCCAAAGACTTCTGTGAATTTGTAATCCACAAATTCCAAAAATCCCATGCCTAGCTGTGTCATCCCAGGAAGCCACATTCCAGAAAATAACAGCCATGTAAAGTTCTTGCAGTAATTTGTGGTTGTTATTAAATCGCCCCCCAACTTAATGGCAACCCCAGGAATGAGTGAAATCTCCAGAATACCGTGTCTCCCACTGCCCTGCTCAGCTCTTGCAAGCGCAAACCTGTGGCTGCCTTTAGACAGTCAATCCATTTCATATTGGGTCTTCCTCTTTTACTGCTTCCGTCTACCTGTCCCAGTAGTTCTTGCAATAATTTGTGGTTGTTATTATGTCACCCCCCCAACTTATGGGAGCCCCAGGAATGAGTGAAATCTCCAAAATACCGTGTCTCCCACTGCCTTGCTCAGCTCTTGCAAGCACAAACCTGTGGCTGCCTTTAGAGAATCAATCCATCTCATATTGGGTCTTCCTCTTTTCCTGTTGCCGTCTACCTGTCCCAGTTTAGTTCTCCCAGCAATAACAGCAACAAAACCAGGCACTTAAGAACACCTTGATGCATGATGGTGTTATAAATGGCGACAGAGAACTCTGCTGGAGGTATGAAAAGCTAATGCAAAACAGTAGGTGTGTTTACTCAGCAGGAAGGGAAACAGAGAAATCAGTAACCTTGGGAGGGGCCGGAAAGAACCTTTGAGCCTGGCCGTGTTTTGACCTACAAATCCCATCTGTTCTCCACAGCGTAACCAATAGTAACACACATAATTATTATTGGGCATTTGTGTAAGATAATAATTTAAACTGCTGCCTTCGTGTAAATGGACTACTACAAAGCAGAAGCAGTAGAGGGGTTGCTCGAGTCTTTATGGGCAATCAGCCTGTCCTTTTATGCTTGCTCCATGAGCGTGTGGCTTCAGAAAGGGAAAAATACGAGATGCATGTTTGCTCAAGTTGTGCCGCCTCCTCCTCTGTAATGCAACAATAACGGCTTTTGTGCTGAAGGCAAGATAAGGACCTGAGAATCTTGTATCCCTCTGGGTTGATCAGTGCCAGAAACTGCATCAATAGTTTATAGTCTATAGGCTGATGGATAAAAAACTTCACTGGAAGTTTTCTCTTTAATCAGAAGTGGGACAACCATCTGTCAAAGATCCTTTAGCTGTAGATTCCCTGCTTTAATAGAGGGCTATTCTAGATGACCTTTGAGGTTCCTTCCAACAGTTCATCACCATAATCTCATACTTATTCATAGTTTTAATTTAAGTTTGAAACTTTCAAGCTGTTTCCTCAGTTAAAGCTGTGAACCAGAACAATGTCTCCAGACAGTTAAATGAGTCTTCAGCAGGTGTGATGATCCATAGCATTCCTTCCAGCTCTGCAGTTCTAAGATGATGGTGATGATGTGATGCTCGAGTAAGAAAACATTCTCTCATTGCAAATTTCCAGCAGTGAACTAGACTGCCAGGACTGTTTTAAAAAACAGGTGCAGGAGCGCCATCTAGTGACTTCGGTGGGACATAGCGCTTCTCCTTCCTCACCTGATTTCTCGGAAAAGGCAGCGCTGCCCTTGTTAGGTATGAGAAAGATAACAAGCCACGTGGGTCTTGTTATGCAGATAAAACAGAGAATTCCCCAGACTTGTAACAAAGACTTTCTTGTAGAAGTGGCTGCTTAGGCAAACAATCCAGTCTTGCCTCAGTTTCCCTGCATTTGTTTTGCTTCCCAGCTTCCCACTTCCAGAAGTCCACACTTTACCTCAGCTGAGATTGGCCCATTCACACGAAAATCCTCAATACATCCATAGGACTTACTCTCAAATTAGAGTGTTATAGGATGGCTCTTTTGTGTTTCCCTAGTTCATTTAGTTCTGTACAATTTCATTTATATATTGAAATCTATTTAATGCATTCCAGTTTGGGGTGTGGGAAATTGACATCTTGCAAAAATCGTCCATAGAAAACTTTTTTTGCGAAATGCGGTTCCCTGTTGGAATGCATTGAAATCTATTTAATGCGTTCCAATGGAGGGGAAAACCGTCTTGCGAAGCATCGGTCTTTAAAAAAAAAAAGTCTTACGAAGCATAGACCCAAACATCGTCTTGCGAAAATTGTCCATAGGAAAAACAGTCTTGCAAAGCGCAATAGCGATCACAAAAACCCATCGTCTTGTGGATTAATCGTCCCGCAAGGCAATCATGTTGCGAGGTACCACTGTATAGGTCAGTGTGCCCTTTCTGTATCCCATCTGGCTGCCTTAAACTTTGTTGTTGTTGTTGTTGTTGTTGTTGTTGTTGTTGTTGTTGTTGTTGTTGTTGTTGTTGTTGTTGTTGTTGTTGTTGTTGTTGTTGTTGTTATGTGCCATCAAATTGCTTCTGACCCCATGAATGAACGATCTCCAGAACATCCTGTCCTCAACTGACCTGCTCAACTCTTGTGAAGTCAAGCCTGTGGCTTCCTTTAGGGAGCTAGTCCATCTCTTGTTTGGTTTTCCTCTTTTCCTACTGCCTTCCAACTTTCCCAGCATTTTGGTCTTTTCCAGAGAATCCTGCCTTCTTATTATGTGTCCAAATTAAGACAGTCTCAGCTTCAATATTTTTGTTCTCAGAATGTTCGGCTTGATTTGATCTCTAGGACCCACATGTTAGTCTTTCTGGCAGTCCGGGATATCGGCAAAGCTCTCCTCCATCACTAAATTTCAAAATAACCAGTTATTTTCCCCGTCAGCTTTTTTCACTGTCCTGCACTCACATCCATACATGGTGATCAGAAATGCAAGAGTGTGGATGATCCTTGTGTATACACCCAAAATACAGAGCAGCATTAGGACCCTTAGAAGTTGATTTGAGGAGACTGGATGAAAGGAAGGAAGGAGGTGGGATAGAAAAGAGGGATGGGAGGAAGGGAGGAAGATGCTACTGATGGATGGAAAGGAGGAAGCAAGCAAGGAAGGAGTTAGTGATGGGTGGAAGGAAGGAAGCAAAGGAAGGAAGGAAGGAGGTGGAATAGAACAGAGTGATGGGTGGAAGGGATGAAGATGCTAATGATGGATGGAAAGGAGGAAGCAAGCAACGAAGGAGTTAGTGATGGGTGGAAGGAAGGAAGCAAAGGAAGGAAGGAAGGAGGTGGAATAGAACGGAGTGGCTAAACCCCTAAACCGACAACATTTTGTTACAGGGTTTCACTTTGTATTTTTGAAATCGTAACCTTTGCCAACTTGGTTGAAATGGCTGAATTATTCCCGTTTGTGTCCCTGGCAGTTTGGACGTGGAGGGACCCCCACAGGTCCTGGCTGCGGCCACCGTGGTGAAGAACATCAGCTACAAGTACAAAGAGGAGCTCTCAGCACACCTGATTGTGGCAGGATGGGACCCCAGGAAAGGTGGGCAGGTAGGTCCCAGTGAACAAAGAGGAAAGCGTGAGGGGCTTTTAATGGCTCCCTCCTTTTTTTAAAAAAAGCTGCAACATTTAAGAAATAGTCTGAGGCTGTTGGCGCTAGAACGCTGTGGAGAGTACCAGTACTCCTGCGAAGTGGGCAGCCAGCGTTGGGTTGTAATGTGTAAACATCATATTGGAACTCCAGCATCCTCTCAGACTTGCAGGGAAAGGGTCCTGTGGGTCATCGAGTCCAGCTCTGTCAAGGAGGCACAGTGGAGAATTGAATTCCCAACCTGGGAGTTTTGTGGCTAACTTTTCCTCAGCGGTGCAGCAGATGTGCAGGGACTCGCAGAGAAAAATAGTTATCAGTTGCTAGAGAGTTAATAGGGGCTTACAGTCTCCTGGACTCACTCTGTGACATTAATATAAAGAATAAAATATTCCATTTACTTACAAATGTGAATAAATATATTAACAACAAACTAACCAACAACATGACTGCCTTTAAACAACTCTGCTGTGGTGTACTTTCAAGGACATTTTTACCAACCACCATCAAACATCAAACGGACATTAACAGACTTTCTGAGGGAAAAGATTCCCTCAGCAAAGAGGTGGGGCTTTCTTTGAAATCTGATATGCAGGAGAGAATTATTGGTTAATGCTGGACAAATTGACAGTTACTCCCAGCCTATAGAGATCTTTCCCAGCCAAACAAGCTAGAAGCAGCATGTGATGTTGTAAAGTCCAACTCTTGTCCTCGTTGTTGTTGTCATGAATGCCAGTGTGGTCCCAGTGTACTGGACTAGAAATTCAGAGGCCTAGATTGTAGTCCTCACTACGGTTAAGTCACTAAATTCACAGGGGATCCTTGAGCTCAGCCTGAGCTTCATCACACATTTGATGGGAGGTCTGTTGGATGTTCTAATAATGGCACAAATCCTCATAATAAATTGCACTAGAATTGGCCCACTGAATCAATGTGGGTTTGGAAAATCAACTGCTCCATAAGTTCCATTGATTTAAATGGGATTACTATAGCTGCAACTTTTAGTTGACTAACAAAATCCCCATTGATTCAATGGACCTAACTCTGGTGCAAGTTACTATGCTATGCAACAGGATTTGGGCCATTATATCCATCCAGCACTGCTGCACATAGGAACGTGCAAATTAAGCCAGGATAATGGCCCATCTCTTCTTCTCTGCCATCTTCCATTCCAACAGGTGTACGGGACGCTCGGAGGAATGATCATCCGGCAGCCCTTCATAATTGGAGGATCAGGGAGCACGTACATTTATGGCTACGTTGATGCCGCCTACAAGCCTGGAATGGACCAGGAAGAATGTCGCCTGTTTACAAAAAATGGTAGCTATCTCATGGCCGTGTATTTCAGGAAGGAAATCAGAACGCTAGCTCTTTTCTGTGTTCCCAGGGGGTGGTATCTTCTTGCTAGTCCAAACTAAAGTAAACTCACTAAATCAATGGCAGAAGGGTAAGACAACACTTATGTAAGTTCAGTTGATTCAGTGGGTCTACTCTTGTTAAGACAACTAGTTGGATTTAAATAAAGGAATGCCAATTTTGGATAAGACTCAGCTGGTTCGGCAGGGGGTCAGTTGGTGGAAGTCAAGATTTGTACAGCTTCACATGATCTTCTCATAATATTTAGACATGGGTTGAGTCTGTGGCATGCTTCTTTTGGGGGGGTATGTTTTTAAAACAAAGCAAAGCAGCTGTTCCTAAGAGTGCTGGATAATACAGTACCACTGTTGACCTTTATGATGAATGTTTACCGAGCAGGATTTAGTATCTCCTGGAAACGTACTGATAATGTTGTCCACCAGCACATTCTCTACCTACCAGGTGCTTCTAGGCTGATTTTCACGGCTCCTTTTCTTTCTCTCTTGGTTAGCCATTGCTCTGGCCATGGGCCGAGACGGTTCCAGCGGGGGCGTTATTTACCTCGCCACCATCACCAAAGACGGCGTTAAGGAGGAAGTGATTGTGGGAGACCAGATCCCGAAGTTCTACGATGAATGAATTCCTTCTCCCCCATCCCCTGCTTTATATCTAATCAATGTCACTAAAATAAAACTGTTTTTGACCCATAGGCACAGAGGTTTTCATATCCTTTTTGACTGTGTGGGCCCTGTGTTGTTCCGGGATGATCCACACACTTTGTGGGTGATGTTTCCTTACAGATTTGTTTCTGCTGGCTGGTCTCCTCTACATCTTAGTTCCACTCCTGTTTATTTGTTTTTGTCTGTTTTCTTGGAATATCAGTTGTTCTTGCTTTCAACTTATTTCTTTGGCTCACCTAAAGCACGTGGGTGCTTATATACAAATATCAGAATATTGCAATACATTACAGAAAATCAGTGGCACGGTTCTGTATTTATTTGGTCTTCTTGGTTTTGTTTCGGAGTTTTGGGGGTGTTTTACCACCTTTCTCCATGACCAGCTCCTGTTACACATTTTTCTGCCCAGGAATGTTGTTTTTCATTCCGAAATCAAGCGCTAGTGAAGCATCAAATATTTATTTGATTATTGACATGTTCAGAAAGACTCCTTGTGCCCTTTAGGGAGCAAGGGGAACCCTCCAGCCATGCTTTGGCCTCCCTAGGCTCCCAAAATGTTTTCTTTAACGTTTGTTCACTGGGGGAAACCAACTTCCAGTTCCCTCGAAGAGAGGCCAGTGATTTATCACTCCTTGAGCTTCAGAAAAAAGAACTTTCTTTAAAAATGCCCATGTCCCTGGAATTTTGCAGCTGAGCAGTAAGGTAAGATGGGCCAAGAATGAGCCTTCTGAGGCTCAGAGAAGGAACAGCAACACAGCAGATGGGAAAACACCAGACTTTATTGAAATCCAATTATTCCAGCTGTCTAATATACATGTAGAAAATAAATCTTAAACCCATAACTAGAGATGGGAATATTCGTATACGAATACGAATATTCCCCCACAGGTGCAGATAACGAAGGTCCGGCCCCCTGGGGCCTGAGCGATTAACGATCCCTTTGCTGCCAAGAGCTTCAGGGTGCCTTCCAATCTCTCCGTTGCTCGCAATGGATTAGCCACTCTGCGACCTGGCAGAGAGGCTCATCATCCTGCTTTCTACCAGGACTGGCTATCTATCGCAATAGGAAGGCTCCGTGGAGCAAGTGGCACCTGTGTGTGGGGTATACTAATACAAATACCCCCATCTCCACCCTTGACCATAAAAGCCAAGTGCAATATGTTACTTATGTCACTAAGAAGAAGCTCCATTATAGAAGAATCAGATCATGATTGCTTGAAGGATATTTCCCCCCACAGATCATCATTTCCTGATTTTATAGAAAATTTCAAAGTGTTTATAACCAACGAAGAACAAACGGACAATCTGAATTCACTCTTTCCCCCCAAATTTTGGTAATTTGAGCGCAAGCAGGTACAGAAGCTGTAACTCAGTTAATATAATCTTCAAGATATGTATACAAATAATGTGAAAGTAACATTTTTTCCCTTCAGAAATACAATTTTTCTCATAATCTCTTGTTAGAAAAATTGGCTAAATATTAGCTCCGCTTGTGAATCACACTCTGAAGAAAGCCCCACTGACTGCAAAGGTTGATGGGTTGGATGATTGCCTGCCTGCCTGCCTGATGGATAAAGTGATCAATATGCTGCTCTTTCCCTAGACTGGGACTCATTACAGTTGCAGCCTCATGAATTTAAATAACATGAATCACCAAATATTTTATTAATTCAATGACAGGTCTAGAATTGTTACTTCAGCTACTAAGGGGACTCATTCATGAAAGATTTTCATGTGTTCTTTGCCCCAAACGTGAGCCTGGAACAAGGTCTTACCACTGTGGAGTTTTCAGAAAGCACAACAACAAGCCAAACTCTTCAAAATACAAAAATATGCATTAATACCTAGTGTAAAAATGAAAGAAATTGTGAAAGGGCAACACAGGATTCAAAGCATGATGGATCCACTCTTCCTCATTCGGCTTCCTCTGCGGGAGGCACCAATCTTGAGTTAGGCTGAAAAGAGAGGGAAAATTGTTTATGATGCTGCTTCACAGATGCCAAGAGCAGACTCTTCCCTTCTTTGTCACTGGATCTGGGACAGGAATCAGTGAAAACAATTATCCATTTTCATTCTATGAAGAGAGACGGAACACGTTTGGAAGCTACATTTTTGGCCAGGAGGGCAGATGGATCGATTACTGCACCCTGACGTTCCTGGAGAATCATGCAGGAGCAACTAAATGACATCTACTTTGATACCCAGATCAACTCGGAAAGGACGGTCGGGATGATCTGGTTCTCACTGGCATTTAACCCATTCAGGGATAAATGTTAGCTGAGACAGATAACCACAGGCTCAAACTACCAAGGAGTGTTATAAACTTTTATAGCACTCTGAGGGTTTTCTTTGTCATACTTTTGACCTTGACAGGCGGATAAATTACAGGGGACCTCACACAATTTGGATCCTTCAGTGCTGAGGGAATGTTTTGGGGCAATCTCTAAACCTAGGATGCGGTAAATGGACTCTGCATATTTGAAGCATAGGATGCTCCACCACACAGCAAGCTCAGTTTTTGTTGTAGTTGCTTTTCGAGTATGCTGGCAACCCAAACTATTGCATAGACCCCAGGTGTGGCTTGGTCACCCCCGGCAGTCCTGCCCTTAATGCTTCCTTTCTTCTTCCTCCTCCCGCTGGACATGCCAGTCCTTCCCTGAGGTGGGAAGAGGTTGGAGTCTCAACTCCTTTGGCAAGAGGACCCCCTCTTGCCCCATCAGAAGAAGGAAAGGACCGGCAAGGACAGAATAAAGAGTGCCACCCCCTCCTTCCACTTTTCCTTTCTCTGATCTTTCACTGACCCCCTCAAAACCTTCCCCTCCTGCAGCTGGGTCCTGACACCCGTCCTGAAAGAGGGCAAGTGGGAAGCAGGACTCTCAATTTGGGCTGATAGGCTGCAGCTGCAGGAGTCTGCTTACTAGGGATCCATCATCTTCCCAGAGATCCAGTCCCTCCCTTGCAAAACTCTTCTTGTATTCCTGGAGTCAACCGTGTTTGGAAAAGGAAGAAGGGATCCATCCTCAGAATGAATGGACTTGCCTTCCCCACCTGAAGGCTTTGGCCTCTCTCTCTCCCTCCTGCTCACAGACAATAAGCCCATTCTCTGCAACTCACCTCTTTCTGAAGATGCTAAATGGCTGCTGGGTTGCTCCCTGTGTGGAGAGAAAGAAGGAGACCAAGTGAGCATCTCCCTGAATTGTGCCTGACATTGAGAGACATGCGGCTCTTCAGTCTTCAGGAGGTCATACCTCAGAGGCTCAGTTATAAGAACATAAAGGCCCCCATTGGTCATTCTTGCCCTTATTGGGTGTCCTAAAAATATTTCGCTAAGACGTGTCATCTGAAGGGTTGCCACAGGTAAGAAGGCATCGATTAATTCTCCACTGTGCCTGAGGCAAAAGCAACTTTTCAGTTGCCCTGGGAGGAATCTAATGCTGAAGAGCAATCAGTTTGCAACGACATAAAAAGTGTTCTCTTGGATGTGGCAGATGTCTGTAGCGTCCCTGTCCTCTGAAACTGATCACTACCCTGTTTTCCCGAAAATCAGACCTAACCTGAAAATAAGCCCCAGTATGATTTTTCAGGATGCTTGTAATATAAGCCGTACTCCAAAAATAAGTCCTAGTGACGTGAAATCCCCGCCCTCCACCCTTGTGCAGCAACCAGAAGAAGATGACAGGACTGTATCTGAATAAATGTAGATTGTTGCACATGAGAAAAAATATCCTGAAAATAAGCCCTAGTGTGTTTTTGGAGCAAAAATTAATATAAGACCCTGTCTTATTTTCGGGGAAACAGGGTAATACAGTACTAAATCAAAAAATGCAGTGGAAGAACAGGTGGTGGTTCTGAGCCACCAGGCCAGCTCCCACTCAGGCCCACCCTCTGCACGAGGGACCTCCTCCCGATCACGGAACAGCCCTGCTCAGCTCCGCAATTGGGAACGATGGTTTGCCTTCCTCTAGTTTTCACCCTCCAGTTTGGGGGCCTCCCCCCCCCAGGAAGGTTCCATCAATGGCCTCTCCAGCCTTAACTGCAAGTGAGGTGGTTTTTTTTTTTTAGGGCTACGACACCTTTAATAGAATAGTCCCTACATGCCAGTTTTCCACATTTTATTTGTTCACTTTTATAGCACCATCAGGAGACCTTGCACGGGAGAAGAAGGCAGGCGTGTGGAATTCCCACATTCAGCCCAGGGAAAAGAGAAACAAACCAAAAGGGAGGGGGAGGCAAAGTAAAGAAGGGCACCGTTTGCAAGAGGAGGAGAACAGCCTCGCCAGCCCGGCCCCAACCTGTTGCCCTTCAAATATGCGGGATTAAAACAGTCACCACTCCCAGGACAATGTGACCAAGGATGATGGGAGTGGTAGTCAGCACCCTGGAAATGTAGAACGTTGCTATAAGACACGAATACTAGAAACTTGTGCCAAAGGCATGAAGAAAAAGAGGGTTTGGGGAAGGGACAGGAAGTGGAGAAAGGGGTGACGCGGAAGACCGGCCAGAGGTGGCACCAGGCAGGGAGAAAGGGGCGGAAGACCGGCCAGAGGTGGCACCAGGCAGAGAGCGATCCGAGTCCATGAGGCAGCTGGACTGCTACCCTTCTGGCTGCCAGGGAGCCGAGACAACGAAAGGACCAGCCCAGCAAACTCCAATGCGGTCTCTTCGGTGCGTGTTAATCTCACATGAGAGGACGGGATTGTGCTTTTCCTTCCCACGTCCCTCCCTGGCCTTTATTTCATTTTTTTAAAAGAGCATTTTCACCATAAGATGTGAAGCAAACTGCAACTGAAGCCTCCCTCACGCACCACAGGAGGAAAAACTGACCTTGGGAAACAACTGAGAGACCGACCGCACTCAAAGGACAGGCTATTGATCAGCAAGCTGCTGCTCCTCCCCCCATAATTCTCCGCAACTGCTCTCAATGGCTAGGGCTGATGGGAGATGTAGTCCAACAGCTTCAGAGGCAGCCTGAGGCTTGAGATTTAAACACAGAAAGAGGAAAGCTCTACTCACTGGACGCTGCTTTGTAGCCTTCTTGATGTTTCTCTGCAGAGACAGAATCGGAGAGTTAGAGATGAAGGCTGTTCCCAGAGATCATCCAAACCCACCCCCTGGAGGCAGGGAAGGAAGGTCTCCTGGTAGCAACAAACAATTTCATTGGTTCCCATGGAAACCGTCCTGCCTCCGGCCCCTCCCTTCTAGAACCATGGTTCTCTCAGAGGTTGCTAGACAACTCCCATGATCCTTTTGCAACTGCTCACAGTAACCAGGGCTGATGGGAGTTGTAGTTCAAGAACACCTACAGGGCCCCTTTTGTCTCCCTCTGCCCCAGAAGAACCCTGAGGTGCAACTTAGGTCAGCACAGAAAGGAGGCGGCGCTTCCCATGCAACTTTGAGAAGGGGAGATCTGGGGGTGTCCCTCATCCTTTGAGAAGATTTCCAACGAACCCCCAAAGCCTGACTTTGGCTTGAGACACGTGGGGATCCCTGGGAAAGAGGAGCGGAAAGAGGAGCAGACCTGAGATGCTCATAAAGAGCCCTGACGGAAGGTGTAGGAAGAGAGCAGGGAAGCCCAGGCCATGGGTCTCCTCTCAATCTTCCCCCTGAAGGGAGACTCCACAGGAAAACATGTCCCTCCAACCAAACAGCAACCTCCCAACCAAGGCATTCACTCCTTGACTTACTGATGTAGACCCAGGCGCCAGCAACCCAAGTCACGATCAGGAGAGCCACAATGACGCACCCAATAATGAGCACCAAGTTGGAAGCTGAAAATGAATAGGGAGAAAGAATGAAATAACTGATGATGAATCCAGAACCCTCCTGCCCTGTTCAGGAGGAAATGAAAACTGGCTAAAGGGAACTGGGGAGCCCACAGGGTGATGCTAAAGTGAATGAGAGTGATGGAGATTTGAAGAAGGCGGTTGCAACACCCAAACAGAGAGGTTACTTGTCAGTAACCACGGTCCTCTGTGAATCCACACTAATGGGTTTTTCTACGCCTGCGCAGGAGGTCTCGGAATATTCTAGAGCTTAAAAGACATTATTAGTAGGACGTTGCCCCCTGGTGTGCATGCTCCGCCCGCCCGTTACCTCAGTTCTGAATGTCCGCCGCTGTCAAAAGCTCTGACCCCCATGAAGCTCAAGACAAGTGACGGACATTGGGGAAGGTGGGCGGGACATGTGGATTCACAGAGGGCCACTCGAAGAACCAGAGTTACAGGTAAGTAACCTTTCTTCTTCATGGCCTCTGTGAATCCACACTTACCGGAAGGAAGGCTGTCATACCAACAATGAAGTCAGCACAGCTCTTCTGAAACTTGCTTCCTTCTTGGCCCTGACATCGAGACGAAAGCGTGTCACAAAAGTCGAGGGTGTAGACCAAGTGGCCGCTTGACAGATGTCAGGGACTTCAATGCCACACAACAAAGCTGTAGACGTTGCCATAGCTCTAGTAGAGTGCGCCTTTAGTACCTCTGGTGGAGTCTTGCCTGACAGTTCATAAGCCAGAGACAATCCACTTTGATAGTGTCTGTGAGGAGGCAGGAGAACCCTTTCGTGGTCCATAGAAACAGGCAAAAAGTCTGAGAGAAACACTAAAATCTTTAGTTCATGAAACATAAAATGCCAGGGTACGACAAACATCGACGGAGTGGAGCATGCACTCGTCAAAAGATGGATTAGGGAATAACGTTGGGAGAATTAGAGGTTGATTGACGTGGAAATCAGAGATCACTTTGGGAAGAAAAGACACATTTGGATATAACACCACCTTGTCAGGGAAAAACTGAATATATGGGTTATCAGCTCAAAGAGCAGCAAGTTCACTTGCTCGACATGCAGAAGTTATCACCACAAGGAACAACGTTTTAATGGAAAGAAGTTTGAGGTTTGCAGAAGCCATGGGCTCAAATGGAGGGTGACCCAGTGCACAAAGAACGACCTGGAGAGACCACCTGGAAAGTGGAGGTCGGACAGGTGGATGCATATTTCGCAGTCCTCTGAGGAATCTCTTTAACGTGGGATGAGAGAACAAATGGGAGGCTTCAGACCCTTCAGGTTGATAAGAAACTATTGCAGAAATGTAAATTTTAAAAGTTGAATGAGCCAAACCTTGGTCAAACAGGTAACGAATGAACTTAAGAAGGGCATCCAAAGAAACTGGAATTGTGGGCAATTTCTGTGATTGAGCAAATTTGATAAATGAATTCCATTAGTAACAATACAATACAGTAATTGAGTTGATGGCTTTCTTTGCTTTATTCAGGACTTCAGCCACTTTGGGAGAATTCTCCATGCAGTCAGATGTAGAGAGCTGAGGTCAGGATGGCAAATTTGGGCCTCGTCCTGAGTGAGTAGGGAAGGTTGAAGTGAAAACCTGAGAAATTTGGAGGTCATGGTCCTGAGAGTGGTGAACCACGGTTGACGAGGCCACCACGATGCTATTAATATGGCATCTCAATCCACTTGACAGATCCTGATTATCATCCTCTGGATGAGTGGAATGGGTGGAAACAGGTAAAGTAAGGTGTCATCCCAATTCACCACGAAGGCATCGCCTAGAGAGTCTTGCCCTCGTCCCACTCTGGAGCAGTATCTGAGACAGTTTGTGTTATTCTGGGTGACAAAGGTGTCCAGGCCTGGCGTTCCCCACCGACTGCAGAGATGAGAGAAGACGTTGTCATTGAGGGCCCACTCGTGAGTCTGGGTGGTTAGATGGCTCAGACGGTCTGCAACCTTGTTGTCTTCTGTAGCGACATGCAGAACCACTAGGAAGATGTGGTGATCATAGCACCACTCCCACAGCTGGACTGCTAGGTAAAGAAGATGTAAGGAGTGGGTACCACCCTGTTTGTTGATGTAATACAGGGTGGTCATATTGTCTGTGATGACTTGGATCCCACAACCTGTTATCATGAATTGGAAAGCTC
>NW_018152604.1:0-17583 GCF_900067755.1 Pogona vitticeps
AAATAATACCAGGACAGCAGTACAACCTGTGGTCTTGAAGAGGCACTTGTAAAAGTAACATTATCCTTCAATGCCTATAGCTATTATACTGCCAAGTATTTTGTCTTTTCTGTCCTTCCTTCCCCATCTTTTCTCCTTTATTTCTTAGTTTCATGCACCAAGGAACCTCTGATAGCAAGTTAAAGTTTTTCTGTTGACTAGTACTAAATGTATCCTTACCTGTCATCTCTAATCCTATAGAAAAATCCATATCCATTGTGCACCATTGGAACAACAGCTCCCCCGACTCTTGTGTAGCCTACCAGGCTGGTGGAAAGCACAAAGTTTCCGCCTCCCCCGCTATAAATTGAAAACAGAACGAAATGCAAAATTAAAAAATAAGTTGTTTCAGAGTGAGGCAAAATAAAACAAACACACTTACTGGCTTTCCCTTTTAAAATTTGTAGCCAACCCTGGCGGAAGTAAATGTACTTCAGCTACTACTTCAAAGCAGGTAAGTCAGTATTTGGGGGAGCCCTCCAGACGCCCTCTGTTGCCTCAGAACTGGAGGCCCTAACTAGAGGCCCTTGTGGCCCAGCAGTAACACTTTGAAGGAGCAAAAGGCAGGACCTATGAATAGCTCTGGCATAGGAAGGCTGTGTTCTTGGGAAAGAAGCAGGAGGCCTAAAAGATGACGGTCAAATCCTGTCCAAGAAATACAAAACCATTGGTTTGCCAGGTCTTACTCTTGGCTGCTCTCAATGGCTCCTCTGAAAAAGTCCAGGGGAGACAACATAGAATAGGCCCACCGCATGCCTCTGGGAACACACAAGACAACTAGATCTCCTGATACTCCTCCCCTGCACCTTGACAATTTGAGGCACCTTCTTTTTAAGCCTGGAGATTATACATCCCCATCATGGCTTGTAACCTGTGGTGGACTTTTCCTCCAGAAATCTGTCCAATCCCCTTTTAAACGCATCTGGGGCAGATGCCATCATCACATTCTATGGCAAGGAGTTCCACAGACTAACACCCTGCTGGGTAAAGAACTATTTTCTTTTGTCTGTTCTCACTCTCCCAACACTCAATTGGAGTGGATGTCCTCTGGTTCTAGTATTGCGTGAGAGGGAAAAAAGCTTCCCTCTTATCAACTTTATCCCCCCCCTGCATAATTATATGTCTCAGTTATGTTCCCCCCCCCCAGAAAAGCAAGAAAGGTAAAATCATTCATTTATTTTACTTTCACAATACAGGACAATAAGACAAAAATTAAAATGTTGTACCACATAGGCTATTTGTTTTGTCCCTGAGTAGATCTGATCCGTGTGTTGATTTCCTTGACTCAAAAATATGTTTAAAATAGCTCAAGATAAACAGACTGAGAAAATGTTTTAAGAAATAACAATCCTGTAGAAGTTTTAAAAATAAAACTAGTACAATATTACAAACTGTTAAGCCATACAAAAATCTGATGGGGAGTACATTCATTCTTCGATTTTAATAGTGATTGTATGAAATATCATTTATATAAATTAACAATTATTTCTGACAAAACTGATGTTTTGGGTTTCCAGATTGCCCCAAACAAATTTGTTTACATTGGGACAATCAGATATTATTGCAGAGCAGTTGGTCCTTCCGTACTGCCTAGGAAAATATTTTTAAAAGAAAATAAAAAGAGGGCAATGCAAGTGTCCGTCACGGTCTGAAATGGCTGCCATTTTTGAGAAAATCAATCGCAGCACAACTGTGCACACCAGACGCCCATGACAGAGCAGTTCCACATTATGTACGGAACAAAAAAAAAGTAGAAGAGTGCTGGCAGAAGGGAAATACTACAGGGTTACCACGGGTAGGCATGACAAATTCCAGCAATGGCCATACATAATATGATCACAAATTTTAATTTCAGTATTAAAGAGGTCCTGCCTGGCTGCAGAGCCATAGGTTGGAAGTTTGATTCTGCCCTGTGCTTCCTGGGAGAACAACCAGCCTGCGTAGCCTTGGGCAAGTGGCACAGTACTAAGCTGCTCCTAGAAGAAGGGAAGCATAAACCACTTCTGAATATCATATACCTAGAAAACCCAAATCAGAAAAAAAAACTCCTGGATTATTCAGTGGAGTTTGCTCCCAATTAAATTTACTCAGGATTGCAGTCCCAAACAGATGCTTATGCTGAAAGCTAATTAAGAACCCCTTCTTGAGCATTCTTCAGAAGCTTGCTGAACTGCATAGCCTTGTCAAAGAAAATGATGATGATTAACAGGGATTGATTTTTTCTGATATCACCTTTGTTAAGTATGAACAAATCTGGTGGGTGGTGGTCCCATAAAAGTGACCTTATGACACCCTTTACCCTTCCTACTTTGCCACAAGAAAGTTCAGTTGTTCAAAGAGTGTCTCATCGAACAAACATCTGGCAGATTGGTATCATTACACTTTCAATGGTTCAATTGCCAGTATAAATTAAATTGGGTTATAAAAATGCACGTCATGAGAAGCTATGTATTATATATTGTAAATATTTACTAACCGAGGGGGTGGGGAAACTGTTCCAAGAAGCTTCTATTTCATAAGAAGAGCCCTGCTGAATCGGGCCAAGGGCCCATCTAGTCCAGCTTCCTGTATCTCACCGTGCGCCCCCCTCCTGAATGCCTCTGGGAGCACACCAGACAACTCCATATCTGTCTCCTGATACCCCTCCCCTGCATCTGGCATTTTGAAGTACCTTCCATTTCCAGCTATGGAATTCATATCTACCCGTCATGAAGATTACCCCACTTAACATAGTTTGAAAAAGGATTAAACAACTCATAGAAGATGAATTTACTGATCACCAAGACAGGTAGATGGGACATTCACTGAGAGGAACATTGTAAATGTTTAGGAACAGATAATATCATCAGGCTGTCATATTCATGAATGCCCAGAGGCATTTTGTTCGCTGGGAGGGACAGAATGGTGGAATGGATTAATTCTGACCTGGTCCTTCAAGATGAACCTTGAAAAATAAGGCATAACACAGAATGCATTGAAATTGCATCCTAAAATGTTTTACTTTTTTGAATAGTTTTCCCCCCATAATTAATGGTAAATTGTCCCTTCCAAGGCTTTGTTAAGAGTCTGAGAACAGGAGCAAGACCTTTAAGCCAAAATATGCTAAAATGACAGCATATTTTGGCTTAAAGGTCTTGCTCCTGTTCTCAGACTCTTAACAAAGCCTTGGAAGGGACAATTTACCATTAATTATGGGGGGAAAACTATTCAAAAAAGTAAAAAAAATTAGGATGCAATTTCAATGTATTCTGTGTTATGCCTTATTTTTCAAGGTTCATCTTGAAGGACCAGGTCAGAATTAATCCATTCCACCATTCTGTCCCTCCCAGCGAACAAAATGCCTCTGGGCATTCATGAATATGACAGCCTGATGATATTATCTGTTCCTAAACATTTACAATGTTCCTCTCAGTGAATGTCCCATCTACCTGTCTTGGTGATCAGTAAATTCATCTTCTATGAGTTGTTTAATCCTTTTTCAAACTATGTTAAGTGGGGTAATCTTCATGACAGGTAGATATGAATTCCATACCTGGAAATGGAAGGTACTTCAAAATGCCAGATGCAGGGGAGGGGTATCAGGAGCTTTTTTGTGTATGTGTGAGTATGTATGTATGTATTATCAATAATGACCACCTTGGGCAGCGATCATGTCACGTGGTCTTTGCCTTCCCTGCGACTTGTAGGGTAGTGTCAAGTTTTTTTTTCTAACTCTAGAACTTCCTCCCAACAGGAGGCCAGGTTGGATCCATCTTTGCTGTCCTTCCGCAAGCAGGCAAAGACATTTCTGTTCAAGCAAGCTTTCCCTTAGTGACTAGGGAAACCTGAGTGGGGATTTTGAATGGATTCTTGTGTCTTACTGCTTTGAATATATTTTTGGTGTTGTTTCTGTCTGCTATTTTTTAAGTGTGGTTTTTTGTTCAATCCTTTGTAGTATTTGTATACTTATTATTTTTAGATGTAGATCTTGTCTTTTAATTATATAAACTGCCTTGTGGTTTTTTCTAAAGGAGAAAGGCGGGGTGATGCAGTTCTTCTTTGGGGAGACTCGATGAACCGTAGGATCCCTTCCTGCTCTGCAATTCTAAGATTAAGATAAGATTGTAGATAAATGACCATCATGTTAATAGAGATGATTTTTTTCTACTTACCCTTTAAGCATTCCTCTGCATTTAGCATACTAATACCCCAGCGTGTGGTATGGTGTTTAGAGTCTTGGATTAGAACTTGGTGGACTTCGATTAAAATTTTCTCACTTTGTGAGGAAATTCATTGGGTGTTGAGGCAGCCACAGTCGCTTCACTTGTGAGCCAAAATGGGGGAAAGGAAAGACTTGTATACAAAATATTTACTGAGGTAAACCCTACTGTGTTTCATAGGCTTTATACTCTGTTCACAAAATTAGTCATAGGCTGCAATGTTAAGCCTAGTTACAATACAAGCCTATATTACATCTTTTTAGACACAAGTCCCCACTGAAATGATTCACCTAGTATCCTACTGGGCTTCTTTCTGCACAAGGGAATGGTCACGCCGTTAGTGGGACCGAAGGGATCCAATTATCAAGGCAGGGCTTTGCTAACTTGCCCAGATTGACACGTGACATCGGAGGGCCCTACGTGAGAATGGCCGAGGGGCGTGGGCCATCAGAGGGCATTTAAAGGGGTGCACCCCCATTGTCTTTCGTCAGCCATGCTGAACTGGCAACCCACCCGGCCGCCCTATTTTCTAGTGTGAGATTAGCTGGTCACCCTGTAGGGGGCTGGATAGGAATTTTTGACCCATCACCCAATTGGCCACTGGAGGCAGGGATGTTTCGCCAATCCCACACTGGAGTAGGAGCGTCGGCCGGTCAAGGGTGGTAGCAATTTGGTCACACGGGGTGGGTAGTGTGGAGTCAAAGGCATTGGATATTGGTTTCTTGGGTAGTGGCACCAAATTTCAGCGCATCTGAACTGGCAGCACGCCCGGGCAGGCAATCACGTTGCTAGGAAGTAAAAATGCACTGGAAACACTCCCAGACCCCCGGAAGGCACAGAGAGAAGGAAGGAGTCCGGGGAAATTCAGAGGCCGTCACTTATTCCATGGTAATAACGAAGGGAATAACTGAGGCCTGAGCCCAGCCTCGCAGCTGGGCAAGGGTCAACCTAATACCCAACAAGGAAGTTGAATCCGCACTACAGCAAGACCCCCCCTTTCCTAAAAGATTGGCATGTTCATGAAATGGAATGGGATTTCAATAAAGTGTGGCTCATGTTTAACCCATGTATCTGGTCTCGCGTGGTTATTCCGGCATAAGTGGGCAAAGTCCATTCAATGTAATAACATGGGATCACAGTGCTTGTGAGAACCTTATTTTGCACAAGCCGTGGATACGAGTCCTAAGAGTCCTACATGCGGGAACAATTGTTACATAACATTTTGAATCCTCGCCTTCTGCACACTATGATATTTTCCTTAACGCATTCTTCGTATTTCCTGTTTTGAGATTTCCTGTCTCCTTAGTCTTTACCATTCTTTTCCCAATAATGATTTTTGTAGTTCTCTGTAGTATTCACTAGTGTTTAAGAATTAGCCTAAAAATAAAGCTAGGGATGTTGATAGTTCTAGTTTATCAATAGAGTTGAAAAGCAAAGACGACAAACGCTTTCTTAGGGTAGAGTTATTGAATGATTAATTCATAAGGGAAAGTTCATAGGAGTTCGTATGAGTTCATAAGGGAGAGTTGGAAGTTTGTTAAATATTAGTCTTCCAGGAGGTGGAGTTAAATATACTGGAGCGTAGCTCTTTAGGGACTAAGCAAGGTGTAAGCGAGTGTAAATCTCTGTCATTAAAGGTTTTATGTAACTGTACAGTAAACAGCCTACAGCTCGTCGCCAACAACAGAACTTCAACTACAGCTGTTGAACACTTTAGAAAGACAAGACAAGACACAACAATACCATTCTTGGTAAGTCAATGCTTGGATCTCTTTCCTGGGTTATATGCATAACATAGGTTGGCTCTTTATGGCTTATGGGATCAACTTCACCCTCCCAGAATCCCCAGATTTACCACATGAAACTATCATCAGGCTACTGTAGTTGTGTAAGACTTGGTAATACACACTTTGGTCATTTTAAAAATAGAAATCATTTGTCAAAATCTTAGTCAAAAGGCTGAGAAACAATGAACTGTGTGTGTGTTATTGTTATTTTTTAAAAATTAGAAATTAAAAGCCACACTGAAGTATTATGAATCATATTGCAACCTCTACCCATTCCTTCTATGTATGTCATTGTTTAAAATGTGTGTAAGGAGGGAATTGGGAGGGAATCAAGCTAAATAAATTCAGCTCGGAACGACACCACAAATGCTAATGATTAATTCCACAAAAACTGCAGACAAGAAAAAAGAAGAATGAGGAGATGTGGAAGGAGAGTAATGAAGGGATTAGAAAAGATTATCAAATGTAAAGATCTGTCACACTCTTGTATTTCTGATCCGTATGAATGGGTATGAAAGCTGGACAGAAAAGAACACTGGCAGGGGAAAATTATTTGTTTGAAATGATGCTAGAGGAGAACTTTGCACTTTGTGGATATCCTGTACTGCCAGAAAGATGAACAAGTGGGTCCTACAGCAAATCAAGCCTGGAGTATCTCTGGAAGCAAAAATAAATAAATAAATAAAATAAAAATAAAAATCATGAAACTGAGGCTGTCATACCTTTGTCACACATGAAAAAGCAAGATTCTCTAGAAAATATACTATAATGCCGGGGAAGGTTGAAGGCAGCACAAAAAGAGGGAAAGCAAATATAAGATGGGTTGAATCTCTTAATTTACAGAAGTTGAGCAGGATTGTTGAGGGCAAGACATTTTTAAAATCATCCATTCGTAGAGTCATAATAAATTGGAGTCAACTTGATGACAAATAACACCAACAATAATTCTACGAAACAGTAGCAGACCCACCTATCCTAATAATCTGTATCAAAATCAACATGGTAAACCCAAAGTGAAGATGCAACACAACAGTGCTTCCCCCTTTAATATTTTCTTTCTATTCTGGTCTCCATCTTTCATGAATTCATAATAATTGCAGGCTAGTACTATTGACTATTAATGGGACAAATGTTATATCGACTTTTTCTTTTATATCCTCAGTTTAATATTGCATGTTTCTTTAAACCCATACTGTCTATAATCTAATATTCTGGGACACTCTGTTTCTTCCCTAGGCACAGACGGGAAGTGAAACTCAGATAGACATGAGTAAAAGGGTTGATGGCTTGGATTCAGCAGACAGTGAATCTGGTACCAAAAACAAAAGGTAGTTATTTTTCTGCATTTTTAGTTAATGAGGACATCCACAATGCTTTCTTTTGTAGAGAGAAAGAATCCTTTAGAAATGTTTGACACTCTAAATCTATCTGATACTGTATATTGTAGTCAATTTACTGGTTGTTTCTTGGATGTTAAGGAAAACAGCAACAATTAATACTGTGTTCTATTATGCTGCTTCTTTTTTCCTTTCTTTTTCCTGTGAGAACTTAATCTCCTTTGTTTTGATGCTGTTATCAATCTTGTTGGTATCCTTGTTGGTATCCTTATCTGCTTGTGTGTACTTTAACATTTATTATGCTTTTTTTACATAAAGGATTTACAATACTGTGGATTATTTTTTAAAATAAAACAAAGTAAAAGAGTGCTGCATGCTACTGTTACGTTCTTGACTGCTATTGTTACGTTCTTGACTGCTCAATGATCAAACCTGGTTTCATCACCAGTGTATTAAATGTTTTGGATATTCATATTGTTGCCAGCTTTGTTCTCATGTTTTTTAAAATAGTGTTTTAGCCAAAATTCTACTGCAGACCAATATATGGATTTTTGCCAGCCATGTATAATTTTGATTGGATTTCTTATTCTCCTTCCCCATTGTCTGTACGGATATGTATTAAAAAAACAGGCTGTGTTCGTCCTATCCCTGCCTCCCTGTTCTAGGAGGAAACTGTGCCTGTTGAATGTCTACATGACATGTTATTTTTAAAAGCAGAAAACCGACCAGGGGACAGGACATGGTGCAATTACGACGATGCCCCATTGATATTATAACAGAAATTGAAATAATATGGAAGATATTGTTTGGAAAGTAGCAAATGATTTCATCAGGGCAAACCCTAAAAATAGAGAGTTTGTATTGAATATCTGAGAGCCATGAGAAGCACGATTACCTCAGGTCAATTTTTGTCTCACTGAAGACAAGGGCTGGGATCTTGTTGCTTAGTGTAGTATGACACAAGTAGAACCCCTGAATTAGTGGAGATCTGGTGAGTCATGTTCTCTGTTAAGTCTCATTGATTCGGTGGACCTGCTCTAGTTGTGACTTGCTTAGCTAAGCTACAGGACTTCATCCAAAGTCTTCTGGCAGATTATTCCAGCAATGTTGTAAGTGGGGGCAAGGGAGAAGAGAAAAGTAGACAGATTTTCACTTGAAATAATTTGCAACCTCATTGATTTTTTACAACTAAAGCAATTGAAACTTCTATATTTTGTGCTTTTGTTATTGTTTATTTTCAAAAGGAAAACATATCCTTCTGGCACATCTTGGAATAGTTACGTCCGACTGACTCCTTAACTTTAGATCCCTTCTTTCTCATTTTGTCACAGAGATAATGTTGCAAAAAAGAGCTCCTTAATTGAGCTCTGTTTGCAACTATCCATTATTAACATCAACTATATGGGCAAGGGTCGCCAAAAGTCTGAATTGACTTGACGGCATATGATTATGATTTATTATAAGACTGCTGAGATAAATTTAGCAAAGTCCATAATAGCGGGGGGGGGGTGGGAGAGGCAATTTGACACCTATGGAGGAGTGAGTGAGTGAAATGTGTTGGTGGCTCTCAAAACAAATCAATGCTCTCTGTTTGGACCTGTGTCCTTCTCCCAGTTCAAAGAGCTTTCTTTTCCCCAAACCTACCGTCTGGGTTGTTGATCATTTCATTTTACAGAGGAAGTGCTTGTAAGAATGATTGTTAAAAGGATGAGAAGGGAAGGCAAGAAAAGAAAAATATTAACCATTTGTAGAAGTCTAATTGAAGTCTACACAAAGAGCAAAATTAACGGGGCCACAGCTCAAAAATGGTGGGGGGTGAGGACTGAGGGTAATGATCTAGAGAAGAATAAAAAACAATATGACTGTTGAAATGTGGCAATGAAGAAAGGAGGCTGGTGAGAGGTATGGTAGGCCAGAAATGAGAACCGTGACTCTTTCTAGGTATTGTTCAACTTCAAATCTTCTTGTCCCTCACCACAGACTGTGTTGGCTAGGGCTGAGGGAAAATGAAGCCTAAACATGTCTTGAGGACCACATTTCCCTTATTTATTTATTTTATTTTTGGAAGATAGTAAATGTCTGGAGAGAAAGTCTGGTTCAAATGGCCACATTGCTTTGCCTATGTGGTTTATTATGGGCCTCACACCTGTTCATTATAAACATGTCACCTGTGCAGCAGGGCCATCTCATTGGAATTATTCCAAAGTGGCATTTCTCAGCATTAATCATGTTCTAGCTGATTATTGTGGCATTTGGGGTGCACCGTGCAGGCTGAATGCCTTGAGGATGGTGTGTGGCTACGTCTTACCTGGTTTCTCTAGGCCGTTCCCTGACACATGTATTAAATACAAGACCCACTGAATGCATAGGCACGGAAATGGTTGTCTGCTCTCATTATAATGACCCCATTTTGCCTGTGGTCCTAGGCGGGACCAAACCTATGAATAAAACTCTGAGGAGTGGGCATGGCATATACATTTTATCGTATGCATGCCTTTAAAAGAATCTTTTTCAATCTATTAGTAGCCAACAGTAGCTTGGTTGTAGAACTGATTTAGGAGACTTCCCAAATATCCAGGTTGGAGAGACAAGGAGAAATAAAGACAAACAGTTGCCACGTGCAGTCAAAAAGTGATTAGCAGTGTCTGTTCATGTTATACTTTCATGTAAACTGTGTTTCTTGTTGTTGTTTTCAACTGTTATGTTTCTTTCTTCATTTTTAAAAATCTCGTCATACGCTCTTCAGCAGTAAAGAAGAGAAAAAGAAACAGAAACCTCCAATGGTCAGCCCCTTTGCAATAGTAAGTTCTTTTAGTGATGTATGTATTTATTTATTTGGCCCAGCGCAGACTTAATGATGTTGGTTTTTAAAAGAACGTTGCAAGGATTCATTGTACATTTTAGTTATTTGGTTACTGCTTTGGGCTAGGGCAGTGGCGGCAAACCTTTTTGGGCCTGGATGCCCAAACTGGGGGGGGGGGAATGTTGTGCGGGTGGTGTGCCGCAGTGGTGGCAGAACTGGACGTGGCAGCGGAAGGGGGAGGTGCCTCGAGACTCCATTCCAGATACACCACCAGCGCCAGCTGCTGTGGATTCGGGCCTGCCACCTGTCGAAGCGCCAGCACCAGCCAGTGGCAGCTGCTGCAGATTCGGACCTGCCACCTGTCGAAGCGCCAGCAACACAGTTGCAGCTGCCTCCTGAGGTTTGGCTGCGGGGACGGAGTAGTGATCCAGCAACTTATGGGTCGCCTGCCAGCAGAAAGGGCTCTGCGTGCCAGGTTGAAGTAGTGATCCGGCAACTTATGGATCGCGTGCCAGCAGAAAGGGCTCTGCGTGTCAGGGGTGGCATAGGTTCGCCATCGCTGGGCTAGGGTTTCTTTGCTTCAAACTTTGTTCATTTTGGCATTCTCAGATAGCATTGTGAGATTGTGGTGATGTTTGTCTGATGAGTCCAGTGGAGGCTAGTAGCTGGATGTCAGCGGGGCCGTGAGTCCACCTCAGAGTTGCACCAGAGGGGATTCAGCATCTTGGGCACCCCCTGAAGAGTATGGACTGAAACCCCTCCCCACGGTGGCTGCAGCACTCCACTGGTAGGAGAGTGTAATTCACACCCGGAGGGCAGCAGAGGATCTTAGGGGCCTGTGGGAGCTACCGTTTGGTTTTCCATCCCATTGCAATGGAAAGCAAAACGGTAGTTGACAGGTCGCCTGCCCTGTGCCCTTAAACTTGCCTGCTGCCCTCAGGCACGATGGATGCCCTCTCGCAGCTGCTCCCTGTTGATAACACTGAGAGGTGTTCCCTCCACAAATTAAAATGTCAAAGCTTTGAAACCACAGCGGTCAAAGTTCAGTTTCTTGTAAGGTGCTAATTGCAAACCTTGGGTTGCTGCTGTGAGGCGATTTGTACACCTTTGAATTTGAGTAACACTCTCCCACTAATAGGGATGGTGTTCCATGTCTAATCGCGCTGGCCACGTGACCACGGAAACTGTCTTCGGACAAATGCTGGCTCTACGGCTTGAAGACGGGGATGAGCACCGCCCCCTAGAGTTGGACATGACTGCACTAAATGTCAAAGGGAGGCTTTACCTTTACCTCCCACGTATATGAATTATTCCGTGTATGTTGATTTAGAGTTGGACATGACTGCACTAAATGTCAAAGGGAGGCTTTACCTTTACCTCCCACGTATATGAATTATTCCATGTATGTTGATTATAATTAAATGCAGTCAAATTATTTTTCACATAAGGCTTTCTAATTTTCAGTTTCGTTATGCTGACTGGCCGGACACTTTACTAATGGCAGCAGGCACGCTGTTCGCAGCCGTTCATGGAGCTTCCCTTCCTGTCATGATGATTGTTTTTGGAGATATGACAAACTCCTTTGTGCAGTCTGGAATGCCTCCTATAAGTAAGTCTTAATTCTTCCTGTGATTCAATAAATAAATAAATAAATATTATATGAACACAATCTTTTACTAGGGCAGCTTAAAGGTTGCAGGGTAAGCTTTTGAACTTTCAGGGCTAGAGTGGGCATAGTAGACCTCAAAGGCCACATAAACCCTCTCAGACTGCTTTTTGCAACCTTCTGCTCTCCTATAACCCTCCCTGCTTTTTTACTTGGACAAAAGTGGTGGATTGTTATTCCTGAAAGGTTACAGGACTGGTTATTCACCTTCTAAATACTATAGGTTGCAACGATCCCCTAATTTATTTTTGTTAACTTTGATGTGGGGACTTTGGGGGCTGCATTTGGACTTCTAGAGGGCTACATATTGCCTACCCCTGCTGAAAGTAGACATCTAGCTATTTCCAGTCTCTTTTCTTTTTTAATTTTGCCTCTCCAATTTTTGGCAATCTGTCCATTCTCCAGAATCAGAAAATCATCCCCTGATGATTTTCGATAACACATTCCCTGATAGTTAGCTAGGTGGAGTGCCTATGTCTATATCTATATCTGTATCTGCATCTCTGTATCTGTATCTGTATCTGTATCTGTATCTGTATCTATCTCTGTATATCTGTATCTCTGTATCTCTGTATCTCTGTATCTCTGTATCTCTGTATCTCTGTATCTCTGTATCTCTGTATCTCTGTATCTCTGTATCTCTGTATCTCTGTATCTCTGTATCTCTGTATCTCTGTATCTCTGTATCTCTGTATCTCTGTATCTCTGTATCTCTGTATCTCTGTATCTCTGTATCTCTGTATCTCTGTATCTCTGTATCTCTGTATCTCTGTATCTCTGTATCTCTGTATCTCTGTATCTCTGTATCTCTGTATCTCTGTATCTCTGTATCTCTGTATCTCTGTATCTCTGTATCTCTGTATCTCTGTATCTCTGTATCTCTGTATCTCTGTATCTCTGTATCTCTGTATCTCTGTATCTCTGTATCTCTGTATCTCTGTATCTCTGTATCTCTGTATCTCTGTATCTCTGTATCTCTGTATCTCTGTATCTCTGTATCTCTGTATCTCTGTATCTCTGTATCTCTGTATCTCTGTATCTCTGTATCTCTGTATCTCTGTATCTCTCTCTCTCTCTCTCTCTCTCTCTATCTATCTATCTCTCTCTCTCTCTATCTATCTCTCTATCTCTCTATCTCTCTATCTCTCTATCTCTCTATCTCTCTATCTCTCTATCTCTCTATCTCTCTATCTCTCTATCTATCTATCTATCTATCTATCTATCTATCTATCTAAAAGCTCTGTCTGTCTATCTGTCTATCTATCTATCTTAAGCTGACCACTGGCTAATGATGGGATACTGTCATTCAAAGTCCCCTCAAAAAGTAAGTGTGTGTGTGTGTGTGTGTGTGTGTGTAAAGCAAAGTCACTCCACCCAGGTAATCATCAGGGTTTTTTTTACATACACACACACACACTTTTGAGGGGACTTTGAATGACCGCATCCCGTCATCAACCAGTGGTCAATTAAATTCTCCTGAGAAAGAAGGCTATTACTTTTTTCAGGGGAGGGGAGAGGCTTGATCCAGTGGGTAGTCTGAATTGGACTATACTCGTTGACTGATTAAATCCATTAGATCTACCAAAGTGTTGGCTCAGAATTCCGCAGTTGATCCAATTTGTTTACTCTGGCTAGAAGCAGGAATTCCAAAGTACAAGGGTGCAAGTGCATCAAGAGTGAATGAATCCTTTAGGCCATTGGTTCTTAACCTTGGGTTACTCAAGAGTTTTGGACTGCAACTCCCAGAAGCCTTCACCACTAGCTGTCCTGACTGGGGTTTCTGGGAGTTGCAGTTCAAAAGCATCCAAGTAACAAAGGTTAAGAACCACTGCTTTAGGCAACTGGAAGATATGGGCTTTTTCATATACTCATGATTCCATATATTATAATATGAAATATGTAAAACATTTGAATCGTAACAACAAACAACTATGAAATACGGAAAACATTTGAATCGTAACAACAAACAACTCTTCTTGTGGAGGCCAGAAGCAGATGTTCGAAACTGCCTCATTAATTTCTGCACATCAACATGCTTTCAACGATAATTACAGGCTCCTTCTTTCATCTGTTTCTGCCTAAGACCTGAAAATAAAAGTCATTTGCACAATATGTAATATGAAACTATAATTCCCATTCTGGTCACACTAAAGCGGGTCAGGGAACTAAACATGGTAGTTACTAACCAGAGGCAAGGCTGTAAAATTTCCATAGGCACAGGCAATGTTGAAAAATACAACACTTGCTATAGAAAATTAAGCATTTAATGAGCAGCAAAGTTCTTTGTTGTTTTTCCTGTAACATATTTATCCCTGGATGTTTATGGGAAAATGAGATGTCCATAACAGAATTTTGGAATCAGTCTTAGCGATGGCCTTCAATAATTGTTTCACAACTTTTCATTTTTTCCCCCTACATAGATATTTCTCTTGATAATATTGATTTCCTCAATATTTCTCAGTATCGAAATGAGACTCTACAGGAACAAATGACAAGGTACCTTGATATATATCTTCTAGTCTTTATATTTATGGGAGGGGGTACTTTTCATGTTACTCAGTATCTGAGATGTTCTTGCATCTGTTTCATTTTGTTTGTTAAAAAAAGCACTGCATTCTTTAATACAAAATATTCCTTTTTATATTATTCACATGACATGAATCTGAAAATTTATTTATTAACTGAGTAACACAAATTAAATATTGAGATATTTTAATATCAAGATTAATTACACTGCTGGACTTTCATCGCTATACAGTACTGGGAACTATTCTTCCATGAGTGCTCGTTGGTCAACCACAGTGAAGAAAGTTCTGTTTTCGAAAACCTGCATAGAAAGAATGTTGAAAAAAATATATTGATTACAACCAGCCAGGCTGACTCAAGTTATTTCATCATCCTGGTCAGAAGACAGAATGGCTATCTCCTCCTCATCCCCCACGCAGAAGGTTTTGGTTGATGAGCAGGCATCTTCCACCATACCCAATGCAGCAAGCCATTTTAGGGGGAAATGAAGAAATCGTGTTGCGTCCACTGCTCTGCCTTCCAGGGCACTGGATGGAAAGCAAGATGCCTGAGTAGTTCACGAGAAACTATCCAGACTCTGCCTCCTAGCATCATCCTCCGAGACAGTCACCTCCCTCTGCCCAGTGTTAGAGCTGGCCCTGCAACTATGAAAAAATCACCATGATTTAAGGCAATAACGTGGTAATTGTTATTTGCATCTCTTGGCTTAGGCAAAATTGTTGGAGTAACAGGCAAGCCAGGCAAAACTGTGGAAAAATTAAACTCTGGGAAGAGGTTATAATAGTTGTTATTCTCAAAGGAATGTTCTGAAAACCTGGTTTCATGATCCCATTTTTCCTTTATTCTCTTGTTTTTCTTTTACTCTCTTGCTTAGTGTGTCTGCTTCAATCTTTTCTCTCTTTTCCAGAGAGACCTGGTTAAAAATATATAGCAAGTTAATTTAGTACTTTTTCATATATAGTATATAGTTTAGACTTTGGTCTTCTAAAGACCCAACCCATGCTTTAATTAGGAAAGAGAAGTCTGTATCCTGACATAGAGGCATGCCTCTATTTGCCCACCTTTGAAACACAATGAATCCCAAATAGAGTAGATTTTGAGAGAATCTTGTGGCACCTTAAGATTTCATGGCCCATAGCCCACCACTGCAAATGTGTGCACTGACAGCTGAAGTTTGTTACATTCATATCAGAAAAGAACTGAACTGCTGTTCATGAGAGCTTATGCCAACTAAAAGTTGAGGTGCCCCAAGACTCCTTTTTGTTTTTGTTACAGTACTTACATGGGTATTATCACAGAAACACACCCAACCCCCCAACCCCCAGTGAAGATGTGCACAAGGTATTGTTCTTAGATTCTTTCCACACTGGTACGTAGTTATATTTGGTTCCCTGACATCACTGTTCGGAATGGGGGAAAGGGCCTTGTCTGCTTCTTTTTCTACTTAAGATGATTCATCCCTCCCCTTTAAGAGCTGCTCTGCATATTTATGGAACAAGGCTAGGGCAAACAGTCTACGTATTTGGGACTACCTTGGAGAACTTTTTAAACATTGCCTGGATCACAGTGTGGACAAGCTCTTAGTCTAAAGCCAGGTGCAACACTCAGGCAGAGCCTTATCAAGAACAGTGATTCTTAACTTTGGGTTACTCAGATGTTTTTGAACTGCAACTCCCAGA
Organism: Pogona vitticeps; assembly: GCF_900067755.1. Classification (NCBI taxonomy): domain Eukaryota; kingdom Metazoa; phylum Chordata; class Lepidosauria; order Squamata; family Agamidae; genus Pogona; species Pogona vitticeps. The sequence goes on from NW_018152604.1 coordinate 16,037, forward strand.
AACCCCAGCCAGCACAGCTGGTAGTGAAGGCTTCTGGGAGTTACAGTCCAAAAACACCTGAGTAACCCAAGGTTAAGAACCATTGATCTAGAACACTCAAGAACTGAACAAAATTTTGGCAACATTCCCTTTCTCCAGCCTCTATTGTCCAGGCTGAAATGGTGTGGCTCCTGGCTCATTTTTTCAGTTGTTTTCTGATGCCAAATCAACAGCATGAGGAGTGTTGATATAGAAGTCATGCATTTCAGCTTAGGCTCCCTTTATTTCCATTGCTTGTTCATTCTCCTTAACTGTTTTCCCATTCTTCAACTTTTCTGTCATCATACGTATTTGTTTTATGACATTTATAACTCGCCTTTAGACTACTAGATAGTGTTCAAAGTGGCTTACTATCACAAAACAGAATTAAAAAGAATATTCAGCCATAATCCGTATGGAAGTCGCCTAGAGTGAAGGAGAAAATGTTGTCCTTTGTGCCTGTTAACTAGGTGTCTGCAGCTGTTGATATTCTTGGGAGGCCCTTACCCAAAGACCTCAACATCCAGATGGAGCCACAGCAAGATAGCCAAGCCCCAAGCTGTTTTGGGTTTTAAAGGTTAAAACAAGGATTTTAAATTGGACCTGTTAAGTAGTTGGCAACCAATGAAAGGCTTTCAGCTTATAAACTATTTTGCCATGCATTATATCAAATGAAGATGTTGGACCCTCTTCAAGGGTAACCATGCATGGAGCGCATTGTAGTAGTCAAGGCATGATGTAGCTAAGGCATAGATGACCATAGCCAGGTTAGGTCTGCTTTGAAAGTTTGTTAGCTAGTGCACTAAGCAGAGTAACGGAAAGCTACGTCTCATCACCACTGCCCCCTGGGGTCCCCAAAGAAAACACACAAAATCAAGAAGCGTTCCCAAATAATAAGTTAAGCCAATCAAGGGGACTGCAACCTAATGAATCCCCAGGTCCGATTTTCTACTGATTACTAGCACCTCTGTCTTGTCAGAACATAATTTCAGCTTGCTTAGCCACACGCAGCTTGTTATCAAGATCAGGAAGTGTTCAAAGGTCCTCACTGTTGCCTTGGTATCCGGTGATAAGAGGCAATAGAAGTGGGTGTCAGTTGCACATTGCTGGCTCCTCATCCCAACATTTCGAATGCCATCTCTCAGCACCTTCATGTAGACGGTGAATAATGCATGGGATGGGTTAGAGCCCCGAAAGACATCATGCACATAGAGTGTAGCCATTTAACACCCCTTCCCTCCCACTCTATCCTGCTGTGCAATCTAGTGAATAATGTTGGATGAAACAAACTCCCCTTTCTTCTCTCAACCAGATAGAAGCCAAGTTCATATCTTCATCCAGAATCAAATCTTGGAACAATCGATGTGTCCCCTGAGCAGAAGCTTTCTTAAGAACCCAAAACTCATCACTAGACCGAAGGGGCTGAGGGTTGGGCTGAGCTGAAGAGAAACTTTGGTAGCTGTCTGTAGAAGAGACAGCAGGTGGCTCCCAAATCCAGACGAAGGAGGAGCCCACTTTTTGTCTCAGTT
>NW_018152606.1:4422-17513 GCF_900067755.1 Pogona vitticeps
CAGATCCTGAAGCTGAGGCTCCAGTACTCTGGCCATCTCATGAGAAGAGAAGACTCCTTGGAAAAGACCTTGATGTTGGGAAAGTGTGACGGCAAGAGGAGAAGTGGATGACAGAGGATGAGATGGCTGGACAGTGTCTGCGAAGCAACCAACATGAAATTGACAGACCTCCGGGAGGCAGTGGAAGACAGAAGGGCCTGGCGTGCTCTGGTCCATGGGGTCACGAAGAGTCGGACACGACTAAACGACTAAACAACAACACAACAATCATTCGGATGATCCATTCTCTTCTGCTGATACGACTGTTATTCCTATGGAGAGTGGGTTGCCTCTTAGTCTTGTGTTCAAGCTTTGACCATTGAACCTCAAGTGACTCTGTTAGGCGCTCAGACTAATAGTGAAGTCTAGCCTCCGCTATTGATTTTTGCTTCTCTGACATATTCAAACAACCTCTCCATGTTAAGGTGTTTTGTCTAGGAGAGAGTGCTGTAGACAAGAACTCTGACTTTTGATATTAATTCTTGGTCAATCAATGGGGAAACTGTTTCATTGCTGCTATTGCTAATCATCACATCAAAAACAGGGATACTCAAGATGAGAACTATTTGGAAAACTAAGCAATTCCTATAAAAGAATCCCTTTTCCATCATGACCCAAACACTCATCTGAGTTGATTACAAGAAAAACAAAGAGGTTTGTGGTGCTCTAAGAACAAACTAATTTATTGTGGCTTAAATGTTACTCGGCTTGAGTTCGCCATGTCAAATGCATGACAAAATTGGCAGCTGCGTCCATCAATGTAGACGTCCAGAATGTGAAAATGTAAACAGTAGGACCAAGAGAAAGAATTGCCAGAGATGCAAATGTTCAAGTAAAATTAAAGAGCATATAAAACTAAGCACAGTGACCATTCGCAACACTACTGATGTATGATGACACGGGAATTCTAGATATCTTACTGAACACCAGTAGTGGTACAAAAGATGGAGTCAAATTACCTAATAAATTCAAATTCAGTGAATTCACTTCCCTTTAAAGTTCCCTGAATCACAAGTGACAACTTTCAAGTCAGAGCAGCAGAGCATCCTGGGAGACAAAAATACACTCATGTAGATATTTTTGTCAGGGACAAAAAAAATCTTACAAGGACTTCTCTACATCTTTAACAACTTCTGCTATGGCCCTTTCTCTCTGAAGGTTGCCTTCGAGGGAAAAAGGAGGTGGGGAAAGCCCTGAAGTTTGAAGACTCAGAAAACAGAAGCTAACATGGAAATTTAAGATTTTAAGAGATTAAAAAAACAGAGGAACAGCACATGTCAACTTTCATGATATTATTCTTCAATGACATACCCCTACGGAGGCTTGGCTACACTCAATCTGAAACTGGAACATATGTCATTTCAAAATAACACAAAAAAGAAAGTTTCAGATTTTGAGAAGAATTCTGCTCCAGAGTGCATGGCAGGAAGAGAAGGGGTCAGCTTGCTTGCCAGCCTTATGGTGAGATTCTGAGGTGGCCTTTTCCATAGATGTGAAAGAACGGGAACAGGGTCTCTCCTGCAAACAAGGCTCTGGAGAATGTGTAGAGATGGGCTGCGGTATGAGCATCATAAAAAGCTACTTGCCCCCCAGCATAGTTCAGATATACTCGGATCAGCTTAAGCTCCCCAACTGGAGACAATCTAGGAAAATGGGACTCATTTGTAGCATTGTACCCACCTCCCCACTTCCCTATAGCCCAGAGGCCTCCTCTAGGACTATAGACAAGATCACCCTTTCTCTTCATAGATTTTTTGGCCACTCCTATGATCCATTGCTCCTCACTTCCAACAACGACTTCCCAGAAATGTCTGCCTCCCGTGAACCCCTTGCTGCCCAGCACAGAAGGACTTCCGCTGAATCTCTCAGGATTGATGGGCAAGTCTTGGCATTTGCCTCCATATCTTACGCTCTTACCATCCTCAGTCAAGATGAGTTGCTGATGGGCTGTGTTTAGATCAAGAAAGATATTTGCTGTCAGGGAAGAAAAGGAAAGGGAAGGTAAAGAACATCAACTTGCTGAATGGCTAATAGGTTGACTCTAAGCGCACCAGAGGCATCGTATTCCCTATAAAACAGTATTTCCCAATGCACTGCAGATCAGAACCAGGTTTTGTATATATAGCCCTATCTCTCTCTGCCTCTCTCTCTATATATATATATCTAGGGCTGTTTATATATATATACAGGCTTGGAAAGCCAGAGTTTGCAAACTGTGTGGACGTTTGCCCATCGTATGTTGAACTTTACTGCTATTACTCAACCTCTGTATTTCCACTGTATGTATGAGCCCAAACATCACTATAGGCCTGTTGAATAGGGACAGGATTGCCTGGCAGCTGCTGCAAGGCTACATGGGTAAAGTAGTTCCAATAGGTAGCAACTGCCTACATTTCCCAGGTAGCCTTGCTAAACTGTGACAGAGCAGCTGAGCTCCCTCCCTCTTCTTCAAACCTGAAACACATGAAACAGAGTGGAAAGGTAGTGTGGAAACCTCTCTTCTGCTCCTAGTTTGCTCTCCCACTCTTTGGGAAATTCCGGGTGAATTCTAGGGGTGGAGTCCTTGAGCCCACTTCTCATAATTAAGCTGTGGCCAATTTCAACATTTGAAGGACAGAACTGTTTTAATCCAACCGAAATACCACAAGCATTTTTTTAATCAGCCCACGTTCTACCTGTGACTTTTGCCAGTAACTGACCTTTCTGAAGTTCTTGCCTAGACAATACAGCATCTGGAGAAGCAAAAAGATATTACGGTGAAGCATCACATGGTCATGTTCAGTGCACTTTTACTTCATACTATGGCATGTAATTCAAGCAAAGGCTTCAGCAGATACTGAAACAAACTAGGAGGGGGGATGCTCATTGCAGCTACTGTTTGGCTGAAGTCTTGTTGCTGTATACTTAAAGAACACCCATAACTTCCAGTCTATTCCTGCCTGGTAAATAGTTTCCCTATCATGATTCTTTGGTACACATGCACACTGAATGGGCACATATGTGTGTGCACCCCCAAGAATCACACGGCGATCCTTTATTTACCAGCCATGAACGAAATGAAAGTTATGTATTTTCTTATGCCAGGCAATAAGACTTCAGCTATTGCTTCCAAATAACTGTACACTGTGATATTTCCACCATCACCAATCAAGTCCTCCTGGGTTCTCCTAGTCAGCTGTGATTTTACGCCTGGCAGGTGTGAGGGAGATGCTTTCATACTCTCTGGGAGGCTGCCCGACCATCTTCATTTCTCCAGGAGGGGTGCAGGCTGGCCCTGACCACAGAACTGGCAGGGAAAAGGAGCACCTGGGTGGCAGCAGGGAGGAGAAACACCTGGAGGAAGATGTCTGTCCAAGTGCAATGCAAACAATGAAGATGGTTAATAAAGAGGAGAAGTGGAGGAAAGTCTTGGGCAGAGGCTTAAGGAGGAGTTACTGCTGGTACTGCGTGCCTTGGTGGAGGCGTGGCCAAACATCCTGCAGGGCTCATGGCATGGGTGAGCATGGCCTGGGTCATGGACACAAGAGAGCAATGCTCTTCTTTGCTTCAGTGGACCTGTAGCACCGCTGGACTCAAAAACTGGAGATTTACTTGCTTGCCTTCCTGCACCCACTCTCACTGCTGGAGATGGTGTTACCTGAGGCTGCACATTATGCAGCTTGCTCAGAGTCTGGAGGCAGCTTCCGTCTGCCCTTTAACTAGGGCTAGTGAAAGGAACCCGGCCCTAGCCAGAAGGGTGAGGGTGCAGAAAATCGTTTCCCAAGGCACAGAGTGCCATGGGTGGTGGGACAAATCAGAGTCCTCAGTCTGTTCATTCTGGACAATTGTCAAAATCAATAAAAGTTGTTCCTCTCTGCTTTGGTGTGTCCGTGGAACAGAAGGGGTGGCAGGAAGCACACCAGATTATTTTACTCAGGGAATCTCAAGAGGCTCCATTGTAGCAGAGGGCCAAGAACCCCGAGGAGGCCACCATAAGGCCCTCAGGACCTTTTCTTATAAGTTGAGGGTAGCAAACAAACATGGAGGTTTGAGGTAACCTACTCTCTAGTCCTGCAATAGCTTTGTTTCCATTAAATCTGGGCTTAAAAATGGATTGAGGAGGCTGAACTCAGCCTTATAGGCCCCTTCCAATTCAAGTATTCTGTGATTCTCGTGAACAGTAAGTATATTGTGAGATATTCCCTTATAACAAAATAGCTGAAATCCAGTTTGTCTTCTCCTTGCAATTGTCTTTTTAGCCAACATGAAACCCGTGTTTAAAAGGGTGATCTTTTGTAAGTGCAAACTAGAGGTCACTGCAACATTCACAGAGTGCTCTACCTGCAAAGCAACCACACTCCACAGGATTCTTACTAGTGGCTTGGTCTTGAGTTGATTTAGATTATTAAGACCCATAAGCTTTCCAAAAATTTGCTCCTAGGGCAGGTGAAAACGGCTCAAACTGATTTATTAAAATGGATCAGTCTCACTGCTTGTATTTTTTTATTCTACCAGGGGCCATGGCTATGAGGGTTCACATGATGAGTGCCTACCTTTCAAAAAGTGCCACAACGACACAGCCAAGTTTATGCCCTCGATACCTATGGGCAAGGGGAATCCAAAAGCATACCATCCTGTCTGTCCACCATCTACAGGTGGGATGCTTAGGTATCCTGGACTACCAAGCCCATAATTCTCCATTCTGAAAGTCATACCTGACAAGAGTGACACCTCACAGACATCTAAATGTGGCTCACCTGGAAGAATGGCCTCAACTGTAAAGCTCTGAGGTTTAGCAAGGCCTACATCCTCCCACCTTCCTGTTCAGAAATACAGCTTTCTGGGGCAGAGGCAGCATCACAAGGCTTGGGTGGAGCAAGGCCCAGTTAAGCCTTCCAAATTCAGGAGTCTGCCTTCAAGAAGAACTCTCAGAATAGAGAATTATTGTTGTAACCAAAGAAATAATAATAAAAATCCCTACTTTTAGAGAGAACAAGAAAATATTGAGCAGGGAGGAAAAGCCCCTTTCAGAAGCTGTCACCAAGGTGCAGAAATGGATAATTTTGACAGGTAGTCTTGCCACAAAAAAGCAGGAAATACTCAGGAGCTTGTGAGGGTTGCAACCAGGTATGTGGCAAATGCAGGTAAGAAAGCCTTTGCTCCAATGATGTGACAGGGAGGAACAGGAGGGCAAACTACTTGTCTGTTAACACGGTCTCCACTTCTGAGGCAAAGGGAGGGAGAAGGCGAGAGAGCCAAAAAAATACCCCCCAAAACAAAAAAATCCCGCCAAGGTAAAGCCTACACTTAATTTCTTAATTCTCCTGCTATGATCCCTGGAATAAATGCTAAGTTCTCACAATGGAAGGAAATACAGTGGGGTCTTGACTTGAGAACTTAATATGTATTGGAAGGCGGTTCTCAAGTCAAAAGTTCGCAGGTCAAATCTGCATTTCCCATAGGAATGCATTGAAAACCATTTGATCCGTATCTGCTCTTTTCCGTCCATAGAAACTAATGGGAAGCTGCTATTCCACCTTCGACCACTAGAGGGGGATATTTTGTTTCTTTTTTTCTTAGGTCAAGAAAGGTTCAGGGAAGGCAGGGAAAATACAGTCCAGGCAGTACTGAAGACTGTCTCCCAATCCACTCTCTAAACGCTGAGAGGACTGAGGAAGCAGACAGGCACCCTTTTCACTGGCCAACAGTTAACTGAAAGTTCAAATTTTGCACTTTCCCTGCCTCCCACGTGGTTTTTTTTCAGTTCTTAACTCAAATCTAAGTACGTAAGTCAAGTCAATATTTTCCTATGAGAGTGGTTCGTAAGTCAAAATGTTTGTAACTCGGGCCGTTCGTAAGTCAAGACCCCACTGTATCTAACAGCTTTCTCTAGCAATCTATATGAACTGCTGGACAGCTCAGTGGTTTAGCGATCTGGCTTGGAGAGACAGAGGTTGGGAGTTTGATTCCCCACTTGTACTGCACTGACTCAATGAGCCACAGGGTCCCTTCCAGCTCTATGATGATGATGATGTTTTAAAGTTAATTTATTCATGACTGATACGTAGGCAAGTCTGAACAATGAGGTAACTTCTCATATCTATGCAGGACCCAACATGTTTCATGGCCAGGCAGATTGTGAAAACCTCAAAATATACCTCTCACTATGAAGGTGGGCAAAAAATCAAAAGAAACCTACAATAGTCTAGCTCACTAGATGTATGGCTGTTCCAGTAATCAGTAATGGCTGCCCATCTTTCTTGAAATCTGAGCTGCACTCATCCATCCATAATGATCTGAACAGTCCATTGTGTTCATAGCAGTTGTTTTCTTTCTCCTTGGGTCGTTGATGGTGCATGAAGTGGCTGCCAATTTGTGCCACCAGAATTTGTGCTACTTGTGGAAGCAGCCAAAAAAAAAAAAAAAAAAAAAAAAAAAAAAGAAAATTGTCTGGAGCCAACACATCAAGCATAAATCCCTGCAATCGTCATTACCTTTGAATAGTTCCATGGGGCCAACTGGACACAAAATGCTATCACAGAAGTCCCAGATCTTCCACTTCAGTTCTACTGGAAAACCCACTAGAACCTCAAATTTCCTTCTCTTTCCATTCCTGGTTGAAAAAAAACCAAGGTTAATGTTGATATATAACAGGAAAATATAGAATTGTCAGTCTGAATGATGGGAGAATGACTAAGCAGAGGAAGAAAATCTGAGTCATTCTAGTTGGCTTCTAGCCAGAACAGGTGGTATGCCTGCATATGTGCAATGCTCAATTTGCTAAGTGTTGTATCATACACAAATATATAGGTAGGCAGTTAACAAACCTATGTAGTTGGGTTATCCATGGAGAAGCAAAGTGTCCCTTTGTCAGCCAACATCTTGGAATTTGGACTGGACTGTGATTACTGTTTTCTGTACTGCCGATTCCGAAGAGGTGCTTGTATGTACAGCGGTGCCCCGCTAGACGGCTGCCTCGCAGAATGAGGAAATAGCTAAACGATGACTTTTTGCGAGCGCTATAGCACTTCGCAAACTGGCTTTCCCTATGGGCGATTTTCACTGCACGATGATTCAGTCCGTGCTTCGCAAGACACTCCCCCCCCCCGGGACCTATTTTTCACTAGATGATGATTTTGACAGCTTCGGTAAACGGGTGTTTTTGGCCCCATTTTTTGCTAGATGCCAATCTAAACAGCTTGGCAAAACGGCTTTCCTACGGGCGATCTTCGCTGGATGACGACGATCCTTCCCCATTGGAATGCATTAAACGGAATTCAATGCATTCCAATGGGGAAACGCTTTTCACTAAACGATGTTTTCACAGGACAGCGATTCCAATGGAACGGATTAACATCATTTAGCGAGGCACTACTGTATGTATATTTTCTAAATACAGTTCTGGTGGTGAAAGGAACACAACTGAGTCTTCTTTTTTTCATTTTTTGCTCTGCACAGTTCTCTGTTTGGTAGTTCTTACTCAAACAACACTATCAACAGTACTACACACTCTGAAAGTTAACCAACCACTCATCCTGCCAAGAATACCTGAGCGAAGCAAAACTAAGGGACTAAGATGAAGAAGAAACTACAGAGCACCTAGAAAAGGGTGGGCAGAAGGTGCCCTCTCAAGGCTGCCTTTGATTCACAACAAAACGAATTCTGTCTTGGATGCACACTTCAATGCAGTGAGGGGGGTTTGAGTGTGTCAGTGAAATTTGTTTTTATTTCAGACAATCCCCATAATATTAAAACAATTCTTTATTCAAGAACTTAAGATAATTATGAGATTTGTGTGGCAAGGAAAACAATCAAGAATAAAAATTAAAGCAATGCAAAATGCCAAACAGAGAGCGGGTTTCGGTCTTCCAGATTAGGTTTTATATTATAGATCCTATGTATTAGACTGGATAAAGGAATGGATAACTTTGGAAAATGATAAGATCACTCAATTTGGAAGGATATGATTTGCATTTCGGTTGGCATGCTTTTCTATGGTATAAAAAAGTTAAAGAGCAAAAACATTTTAATTCACATATGATAAGAAGAGCTTTATTAGGAACTTGGAAAAAGACTATTCAACAAATTTACCAAAAAACCACCAGTATGGGTATCGCCTAGAGAGGCTTTTACACAACCTAATCTTATGACGGAAGCGAAGCTTCTAAGATATCGAGATTTATTGAAAAAGGACTGTGAGTTAAGGTCCAAAGAGGAGTTAGAGACACAAAAGATATATATAGATTGGTGGTCCAGAGCACAGCTGGAATCCAGATACAGAAAAGACAAAATAGAGGGTTTCTACTCAGAACAAACGACATTTGATAAATTTCTATTCGTTTCAAAAGACAAAATAATTAAGAAAATGTTTAATTATTTGTTAGAAATTAAAATGCAAAATGAGATGGTTAAAGAATGTATGATTAAGTGGGCACAAAATATACATAATATTGATGTTGATCAATGGTTGCAAATATGGCAAAATAATATAAATTTTACAAAATCAGTTAATTTTAAGGAGAACATATATAAGATGTTTTATAGGTGGCATAGGACTCCGGAAAAATTGTCAAAGATTAGATGCGTCAAATGTCTGTTGGAAATGTGAAGCACACGAGGGAAGCTTTTATCATATGTGGTGGACTTGTAGAGTAGCGAAACGATATTGGATAGGAGTGCATACTATGTTACAACAAATATTGCTTTGTAAGGTTTCATTAACTCCAAAATTGTTTTTATTGAATATGATACCAGATAATATAGATAAGGCAAAGAAGTGCTTAGTTATATAGTCCCTGCAGCCAGAATTCTTTATGCCAAAAATTGGAAAAGTCTGGAGATACCGAAACAAGAGGAACTTACTGAGAAGATACGGGAAGCAGCAGAAATGGAGATTTTATCAGAAGTGATGAAAGACTTTTAGGCAATTAAAAGATGGGATTTATTTTACAAAGGTTAGAGCCACCAGATAGTGCTTGAATAACATAGATCAAAATGTGAATTAAAATCTGGAAGGCAGAAAATAGTAGAAAAGCGGAGTTTGAATTTGGATATTGCAATATGAATAGATTAGATGTCAGTATATTTTTTTGTTTCTCCTTTCCCCCCCTTTACCTTCTGTATCCCATACCCTAACCCAAGTTTTAAATAATTAAAAATAAAAAAGTGTGTGTCAGTGAAACCAAGAGCAATGCCATTAGGATTACCAGTAGAGATGGGCATGAACCTTGGTTCAGAGGTTCTTGTCAGTTCGTACCCACAGCACCACAGGTGCAACATGTTCCCTTCCCCCTCCTCCCTGACCAGATCCCCCCAGTCATCAGCCGGTGTGCTCTCCTCTCCAGGTGTTCAACCAGTCCCTGGCAGGAGCAGGGGCTTTCTTGCCCAACCTCCATGGCTGATTGCCACTCAGACAAGGAGACAGGACAGGCAAAACTATGCTCCTGCCAGGTCGAACAGAGGAGGAAAGGAGCGTGCTCTGACTGCTGAGTGAGGGATCCAAACGGGGAAGTGTTTACTACCATCTGCTGATGTCGTGGGAGAAAAGCAAAGGTCCAGCTCAAACTCATCTTCTGCACTGTATTCAGTTTCTTGGATAAGTTTCTAATCCTCTGTGACTACACAGACGGGAGGGCATGCTCAGGCAGGGATCTCAAGAGGACTAAGAGCGCTTCGCATTTTGCAGCAGATCCTGAAAATACTGACATTCTCTTCTTAGTGTGTCTGGAAAATCATGTTCACCAGGAACATTCATATCCTCGCCCAAATTATGGAGTACCAGTAGAAACAAATGGGATCCACTTACTTCTCCAAGATGTTTTTCACATCCTAGAAGAGAAAAAGAAAAAAACACATTAAAAAATACAATATAGAAACATAAAAACCTGCCTCCTATCGAGTCAAACCAATATTCCTTCTAGTCTAATAATGACTGCAGCTGGCAGTGGCTCTCAGAGTTCTTTTGCAGTCATACCTGAAAATTCCTGGTCTTCCCTGATAGTCCTCCCTCCAACTACTCACCAGGCCTGAATGTGAAGGCACTCCAGTCCAATCCATCTTGGCTGGTACAGTGGTGCCTCGCATTACATTAATTCGTTCCAGCAAAATCGCTGTAGAACAAAAACTTTGTAATGCGAAAATAAAAAACCCATTGAAACGCATTAAAACCCGTTTAATGCGTTCCAGTCAGCTGGAAACTCACCGTCCAGTGAAGATCCTCCAAAGGGTGGCCATTTTCAGTGGCTGTCTTGCGAGGAATCCGTCCCTAAACACAGCAGGGAGCCATTTTATTTTTCCGGTGGCCATTTTGAAACCACTGATCAGCTGTAGGAAAATCGTTTTGCGAAGAATCTGTTCCCGAAGCAGGGAACCGATCATCGCAAAGCGAAATTCCCCCATTCAGACCATCGTTTTGCGATCGCAAAAATATCATCATTAAGCAGTTTCGTCGTAATGCAGGGCAATCATAAAGCAAGGCACGACTATATATTAAAGCAGACTCCACTCAAGTGCTCAGAGTACTGAGGGCCAAGGAGGCCAAAGCCTGCATTTCCCCCTGCCCACAAGGGAAAGGAGCTGTGGCCTGTGTAAAAGAAGAATCTGATAGGTGGAAGTGCTAGGCTGGGGAGCCTTTTACATCTACTTATTTTTCTCTAGAGGGACCCAGTGTGGTGTAGTGGATAAGGTGATGGACCAGGATTCTGGGCACCAGGGTTCAAATCCTCATTAGGCCATGGAAAAGTCACTAGGGGAGTGGAACAGGTAAAAATGCTCCTTAAAAATCTGTTACCTTTAAAGCTCTATTAAGGTCGCTATAAGTTGGTTCCAACTTGATGAAACTATTGTTCTCTATATCGTTCATTTTTTCTGTGCATAATCCATCTGATAGAATTCCCAGAAGGGAATAGAGCCTTTTAAACTAAGAGGAATACGATCAAATGTCATGGCTCAAACCCTGTGGCGGTATGCAAAAGGGGTCCTGCCGGGTGAGCCCATTCAGTTCAGCATCCTGCACCCAGCCCTGGCCAACCAGATGCTCCTGGAAAGCTCACAGACAAGGCAGGGAGAGGGACACAACCCATTAGCAGGCAGATGAAAATGGCAAATGCTTGCCATCTGTTACACAGAACCCTCTAGTCTCAACTAAGGTAAATGCTCTGCCCTACACATAAGAAAGCTTGTTCTCAATATACCGAAGTGAGTGCCTTTGCAAGGTAAAAGAAGTGCACAAAGGTTTTGGACTCAATCCTTCCCTAGAAAGCAGCCCCCAATTGTTTCTGCCAGTCTTGCCTGTAGGAGTTCCTCTGGGGGCTGCTGCTGTTTCTCCTCCATCTCCTGGATGAGACCTCCAAGAGAGGAGAGCTCCTCGGAGAACCTGGCCAGCAGCTCATCCCTTTTACTTGCAATCTCCTTCTCTACTACTTTCAACTGGGCCAGCAGAATCTTTTCCTGTTCTTCTAAAAAGTGACGCATTTGTCTGAATTCTTCCACTGCTTGTCGTGTCTTTTCTTTCGTACACCTCTGCAAATCAACAGGTAGAAAGGGAAGAAAAGGAGGTTTATGGCAGGAACATGATAAATCTTTTCAGGATTCAAAGAATCTTTTAAGAACTTCTATAGTACTTGTTGGCCATATGAAAAGAGAAGACTCCCTGGAAAAGACCCTGATGTTGGGAAAGTGTGAAGACAAGAAGAGAAGGGGACAACAGAGGGCGAGATGGTTGGACAGTGCCATCAAAGTTACCAACATGAATTTGACCCAACTCCAGGAGGCAGTGGAAGACAGGAGGTCCTGGCGTGCTCTGGTTCATGGGGTCACGAAGAGTCGGACATGACTTAACGACTAAACAACAACATAGTACTTGTAGGGTTTCAAATACTATACAAAATGAGCATCAATTTCTGCAAGGACAGACTCTCAGAGTCTAAAATGTCAATTTATAAAACTGCAAAACATCAGCCTGTTCCAAATTGTAGATATTCTTTAAATGGCTGACATGTGGTTCTTAACTCTTCAGCATTCAATATGTTTTCTTTTTACTGGTTAAATAACTTGTTCCCTTCCCAGCGATACTATGTTTACACTTACAAGTATGTTTTGGCATTCTGCCTCTGTTTTTGATTTACATGCCAGCTTTCTTTCTTTCTTCTTCTTTAAAAGCTCCAGTTGACTGCAGATCAGGTCCTGAAGACCAAACAGAAGTTCAAGTTTGGTTCAAAGAGAGCATCATTTTATTTATTTATTTATTAGATTTTTACCCCGCCCCTCTAGACTATGTCATAAGGCAGTCTTGGAAGTTCCAGTAACAGAAGAGGAAATCAAAAGGACAGAAGGAAAGTAAGAGAGTAAAATTGCCAGGCTGTGATTGTTTCCTTGGAAGATTATACCAGAAATTAGAAGAAATAATAATGTGCCACCTGATGAATCTTTCCAACATGGTACAGTGGTGCCTCGCATAGCGACGATAATCGGTGCAGCAAAAATCGCTGCAAAGAGATTTTGTCGCTATGCGATATTAAAAAGCCCATAGGAATGCATTGAAACCCCTTCAATGCATTCCTGTGGGCTTAAAACTCACCTTAAAGTGAAAATCCTCCACACGGCGGCCATTTTCGCTGCCCAGTAAGCGAGGAATCCATCCCAGAAAACAGCGGGCAGCCATTTTTTTTACCTGGTGGCCATTTTGGAACTGCCAATCAGCTGTTAGAAAATAATCACTTTGCGATGATCGGTAGGCGAAACAGGGTACCGATTATCGCAAAGTGTTTTTTTCCCATTTAAAATATCGCAATGCGATCGCAAAAATTTCGTCGCTATGCAATTTCATCGTTAAACAGGGCGCCCGTTAAGCGAGGCACCACTGTATTAGGAGATATTCCAGCTAGTTGACACGAAGACGGAATAATAGCAATAGTCATATCATAAAACTGGAGTACTATTTCCTGAGTGCACTCGAATGAGTGAGCTCTTTCAAGTTACAGAGACCAAATCTTTCAAAATCCTATGAGAAACAAAACAGTGGCTCACAAACTGGAAACATTCCAATCCTCAAGAAAGGAGACACCTAGGAGTGC
>NW_018152610.1:0-17240 GCF_900067755.1 Pogona vitticeps
AACACAGTATTTGGTATAGCATAAGGAGCTGATCCTCAGATCAGATAAGTTAGTTGTTATCTGATGTCCACCATCTCAGCATATTACTGGTTAACCTTAAAGTTGCTAACCAACAGTATGTCCCTCTCTCCCTTGGCAAAAATCCACTAGGGTGTGGGAGACTCCTTGGTTTCAACTGTGGGGAACTTTAGCAGCCCATCCAAGTTGGGCCTTGTCAGTTCCTCACCCACAGCTCTCCAGATCTGCTCCTAGGTGTCAGATCACGTCGTTCAGCTACCAACATCACGGTGACAAACATGAAAAGGCAGGCAACTCAAAAGAAAAAATATCATAAGCTATCTACTATGTAAGCTAATGCACAATGCAAAACAAAAAAGGTTAAGTGGAAGGGAGACTTCCACATGGGCAACTGTCACAGAAGACCACAGGAGGGGGTTATAAATCCCCTACCAGCATGACTGGGGCTCCTCCTCCAAGTGCCACCAGCCACCCAACACTGGATGGCTGGCAGCACTTCCCTTGGGATCTTGCTGCTGCATAAGGGTGCTCAGGAAGAAGATGCCTGCCATGGCAGCAGCTGGAGGCAACCTTCCTCCCTGGTTTGCAAACTGGGACCCTGGCTTCTCTAAAAAGTGAACAGGTGGCAATTCCAGGGGAGGGGGAAACAGCCCATGTGAAAGCAACCAATGTCATGTACTGTATTACAGTAGGATTTGTATCAGAGAATAGCAAGTCATCATATGTGTTAGACCCTTGGAGGTGCCCCTTGTGCCAGCTACACTATTGTTACTTTATAGACTGATAAAGTAATTATTCGCAGTCTGATACCCTATTCCTTTACTAATGAACCATTGTCAATTTGCCAAAACTTGGACTCCACCTATTCATGACATAGGAGGGTGATGGATTGAGATTATGGACCTATCATTTGTAGACATGAATTATTCAAATTGTGGAGAAACCAAATAATTTTTTGATAGTGATGAACAAACTATTGTCCCTTTCTTTAGACTGGAGATGAGGAACCTGTGGCCCTCTGGAAGTTGTTGGAACACAATTCCCATCATGCCTCACAATTGGACTAATGGGAGTTGCCAACTGACAACATCTGAAGGATATATGTTTTAAATGGTTGCAAGTGTCAGGGAATCTGTGTCAGATTCGTGGCCATGTCCCATTTCATCTGACAAAACCCACATTTGCTCCTGAGTATTTTCTCACCATTATTGAAGAAATGTAAGCACATTACTATTTTCCTCTCTGGTTTTTTAATACCTTCCCAGGGGAGGAAAGCACACACCAAAGCCTAAATGACTTACTGCAAACCTAAGGAGTATTTTCACAATGAATGCCAACATTACAGAAATCTCTCTAAGATATTTATGTGGTTTGAAGGGTAAGTGAACTGCACTGTTCCATTTAGTAAATCTGTGGTCGGCTTGATGGCTCTAATATGACGGCTGAGGTGGCAGGAGGCAGGAAAATTTATTGAAACTTTTAGTAGTAAGATTTATTGAAAAACAGATACAGTACTTAAATATGCTTGTGAACATGGAAAGTTTGCTCAGTCCTCAGAGACTTTTTCCCCTCCCCTGAAGCCATGCTAGGCTTGTAGCTGCAAAAATGGTGGGATTAAGTGGTAAATAATAACTGATAATCACAACCAGCTGCCTTGCATAGAATCCGAAGTGACAGACAGATCAGCTGTCATTCTGCTTCCCTTCACTTTGGTTGACTCCAGTGCAAAGTGTCTGCTTCACATGGATATGCAAGCAGTTTTACGGTGGCTGGAAAAATTAAACACAGACTTCAGCAGCTTTTAAAACTGGAGGGTGCAAATATGAAGGGAGCTGCCATTAGTGTTGTTACACAATATTCCCTTTTAAGCGATATGGAAATGAGTGGTCCACACTTTAGCGTGAACTATTTTGACCTCCAGCTACATAGCAGGCCTTGTTCTGAAGAACGTTGATGCTTCTTTTACAGAAACGCTTCCCAAGCACTTTCTAACAGGACCACCGATTACTCCAAATGCTAACCTTTGGCTCTGTTCTCTTGTGATATGATAATTTGTGGTCTGGCCCTTAGGACGGCTTTCCATTGTACTGTGGGATTCTTCTCTCCTGTCTGTTCTGATTAGGCTATAATAAAAGACTGCTTGTTATTTTCAAAGTGATTATTCAGAGCTCAACACATACATCAACCCTATGAATTTCCTTGGGGAGAGGTTATGCTACATCAAAGATTCCAACACCATGTATGAAAAGAAATGGCCAATAGAATTGGTTTTTGTACTTCGGACGAAGCTCACAAGTCTGTTCCCACAGTCAGATTGCCACTACTGTACTGCTCCTTGATGCATTAACAGATTATCTGCTGGACAAACAGGAGAGTTGAAAAGCTTGAGAAGCCCATATAGCATAGAGGTTTGCATTTTTAATACAAGGTGAGTGCTTCTGCAAAGCTAGTAGTCTTATAGAGGATATAAATTACATGTCACCCCAAAATTAGAAAAACATGGGCATATTTGCACAAAGTCTGCATATGTGTATTTCTGGCCAGAATTCTCTTGGTATTCGCTTAACTAGCCACGGCTGCTTGCAACTACAGTAATTGATACGTTGCTGAGGGGTATCTCAATCAAGTGCCTGGCCCATGCCTCACTGAATAATCAAGAGGCACGTGATACCCGTCATCAATTAGCCACAATCAGGCTACACAAACCTTGCACAATAACCAGCAGGATTCTGGCCAATGCATATACGTACAAGTTAAGAAATAATTGCTAGCATTCAGATTTCATAATTCCTCACCCCAAACTTCCAGAATATATTATCCATTATTTTGCAACCCAGACCCTTTTGCTAATAAAATGTTTTAGTTTAAAGCCACCATTGGTGTCATTACGGAGAGGTCCACAGGGGATGCTCACAGTCAATATATCTCACTTTAGTATGACTGTCCAGGTGAACCTGTTCATCCTGTGTGTGGTCTGAGGGCTGACTGTTGACGTGCAACTTCAGTTCCCCTGTGTTTGTTTTTTAAAATCAGACATTCAAGCAGAAGACACCTTCAAATGGAGGACTAGTTTTCTGACAGCCCTTCAACTAATGGTCTTTCCTTATGGAGTAGGAGACATGGCTATTCTATCAAGTGATGGTGACAAAGCAAGTGAGGGAGAGCAATATGACAAATGTTTCAGAGCTTGAAGAGAATGTACTGCAGGGTGACAGTTACGTGGAATGAATACAGTGCTTTTCTCTTGCTGGGTGTGTTCATAATAACCCTTACCATCCAGCACAGCTGATATACCATCTACTGTGTTCTCATAATCCATAATTTGTCCTCATATTTGAATAATAATTTTGTCCAAACCAATTGGGATAGCATTTATCTCCCCATGTGAGCTTTCTTCGCCGTTATGAATTGAAATTCTGTTCTATTCATCAGTCACACAACATACTGATTCATCCAGGCTCATTCCTGAGCTTAAGTGCCCAGGTTTTGGCATCCAGGTTTCGGTGATAGCCAGGAGTGCTTTTGCACAGTTAAAATTGGTGTGGCAGCTGTGCCCATTCCCTGAGATGTTTGACTGGCTAGAGTGATACATGCTGCAGTTATATCCTACTTGGATTACTGCAGCATGTTCCACATAGGGCTGCCAATGAAGACGATTTGGAAACTTCAACTGGTTCAAAATACAGCTGCCAAATTGCTGACTAGGACAATTTACAGGGAGCATATAATTTCCATGTTACAATACATTTACTAGCTGCCAGTGTGTTCAGAGGCCCAGTTCAAAGTGTTGGTTATAACTAATAAAGCCCTATGCAGATTGGCTTCATGCTCTGTGAAGGACTGTATCTCTCCAAATGAGCATTTCCAGCCCTTAAGATCTTCACGGGAGGTCCATCTCTCAGTCTCATTACTGTCGCAGGCATGTTTGACGGGGGGCACAAGAGATGAACAGGTGTTTGGCAGTTTCTGGCCCCACCTCATCTGGCAGGCACCCTGGCTTCCCTGGCTTGCTTCCTCTGGGCACTGCCTATGGGTGGGAACCCGCCAGAGGCGGCAGGGCCAGGAAGCACTGAACCCCTGTTCCTTCCAAAGATGAACCAGCACAAACTGCCAAACTGGCAGTTCATGCCCAGTTCTATTTTGGACACTTCCTGAGAAGATAAGACTCACTGGAAAAGATTATAACGCTAGGAGAAATTGGAAATAGCAGGAAAAGAGGGAAGCCTAAAATGAGATTGATTCGTTTGATTAACAGAGCCATGGTAGTGAGTTTGTTTATTAATGGTAGGACTTATTGGAGGTTATTAATTCCTAGGATTGCCAAATTTTGGAAGTGACCTGACAGCACGTAAAAACAAAAAACATGCATAGGGTGTGGTTGTTACTGAAATGGTATGGCTTGATAGAACTTTACATGTAATTTGCTTTGTTCCTCTACATACCTCACTTGGATGTTCCCATTTTCTGCCTCAGGAACATTCTGTGAAATTCTGTACTAAATACAAATACACCATATTTATATAGTATTTTAGAACTGTTTGTTTTATATGTTTATCTGTTGCAAGCTGCCTTAGACTAAAGGGGCTAAAGGTAGCATGTAAATAATATGAATAAATAAATATTCAAAAATTAACACCAAGTACCATTGGTCCAAGGGAAAAAACGTTGCTCTCTTTATTCTGAGTGTCTTAGCTTTCATTCAGCTTTAAGCGAATCTACGCTACAAGCTATTAATACACTTATTAGTACTAACAAATCCTTTTATGGGGCATTTCTGGAAGGACCTTCCCTCACCAAAGAGCAATGAACAGTTTATTTCTCTTCCATGCTTCACTTTCTGTAAATAAATAATTAATTACATTGATATTCTATCAATACGTCTTTCTTTAATGTTTAAACATGTGTTAATAATTCAAACATCTATGGGTGACCTCTCTGCACTCCTGTGATTTTCGAAAGCCCCTGTGCTCTTTGAAGGAAGTCTATCATTATCATGTACAGCACAAGTTAAAAGCCTTTTGTTTCTTGATTCCCCCTCCCTGCCCCCACTCCACTCCTTCCAGCTTGTCTCTTTTCAGTTGTCCTGTTTGTCCGCAGAGCCCCAATGCCATTTTTAATGGAATACAAAGTTCAAGGAGTTCGAACCACCAATTCAATTACCATAAACAGGAGGAAAGAAGACAACCACGAGCTGATTGACAAAGTGTGTTTACACTCACTTGTATCTAGAGGATTTGTGGTTTTGAGAACTTAAAAAAAAAGATGTATGCATGTTACGAGTTTACATCATATCTAAAATTTGGAATCCAGCAGATTACAAAACATATGTCATTGTTATAAATTTCACTGTGGTTTTCTCATGTACACAGTGGTTATGTCTGTAAAGTAGACTAAGATGGTTTATGTTAACCATGATACATTGCTTTAGCCTTAAGTGTCCCGTAGACAAACAAGTAAATCACAATTGAGTGCTCGATTTCTTGTCTGCTCTCCTGTTCCTTCTGTCACCTCCTGTTTACAGACTCTCATCTGAGGAAATCAGCTAAGAGCAAGCCACAGCCATATTGACAAATCATGGTTTAAAAAACAAGAGGTCGAAAAAGTGCAGACTCTTTTTAACTTCACCTCTCAGAATACTATGATCAGCTGTCATAAACAAACCATAAATC
Organism: Pogona vitticeps; assembly: GCF_900067755.1. Classification (NCBI taxonomy): domain Eukaryota; kingdom Metazoa; phylum Chordata; class Lepidosauria; order Squamata; family Agamidae; genus Pogona; species Pogona vitticeps. The sequence continues at coordinate 5,688 of NW_018152610.1, forward strand.
ATAGCTTCTAGTCATGGTTTGGAGCTGGCTAACAAACTATAATTTAATATTAAGGGTTTTAGAAGCAACAACAAACCACAACCTGACCTACCATTAGGTATGAACCTGGCAAGGGTCATTGTCAGGGCTAACTATCTCTGGACACATGATGGTTTTCAGAATTAGGCTTCTTGCATCACTCTTTTAATGCATTTGTTAGCTAATACATTTTCTACACTAAGCTCTAGCCGTCATGGGTGTCTCTCTTCAGAGGAAAGGTCTGCTGTAGACTAATCAGCTTTCTTTTACTTACCTCACAGAAGGTAGATGCTTCTACTCTGACATTTTTTCATTTGGGAAGGATATCCTGCTAACCTCTTAAAGAGAATATCTGCTATGAAATCTGTGCAGGCCTTTCCCCTTTCAAAAAAGGATTCAAGCACAACATGTAGCTTCCTAATGAATATAATTTAAACAATAAAAAAACAAATGGATCAATATTCTGAAAGATCAAAATGCATAGGGAGCTTTTGACAAGGGCCCCTCCCCTGATATCAGTCGTACACAATATAAGAGAAAGTGGAGGAGAGAATAAAATGTAATGCAAACAAAAATCCAGCAAATTCAGTTTTTAAAAAAATTAAGAGATTCCTGGCAGCCAGTCCCAAATGCACTTAATATAGCTTCCCTCTGCCTACTAGTTCCGAGTTGACATATTTAAGATTACACTGTCAAATGCATAGAAAATAAAATCAATTTTACCTGGTGCCATAAAAAGTACAAGATAGTGTTAGATGTGTATCCTTTGGGAAAACATTTCACAGTTCTGAGACCACTCGTTCATCTCAGTTGGTTTTGACACCTGGAGAAAGGCCTCTGAAAAGAGTGCAGACAGGTAGCAATGTAAAACGACAGGTGACAGAAGTACAGCCATAATTGACATTTATTGGTAATCTGCAGGCCTCCATTTTTAATAACAAATTATATGCAGAAATATCCATATTTATCTCTTTCTTAAAGGAGCCATAAAATCTCATGCCTCAGAAACCCACAATGCAGAGAAAATTAATGTACAGTATACAGTATAACAGCATGATAGCCAGCTATAAAGCGTGCTATATCTAATTAACTAATTTCAGCCAACAAACAAAAGGAGTACAATTGTCCCATTTGGATTACTGTAATATGCCATATTTGGGGCTGCCTTTGACAAATCTTGACAGCATCTTAAAAAGCAGAGACATCACATTGCCAACAAAAGTCCGAATAGTCAAAGCTATGGTTTTTCCTGTTGTGATGTATGGAAGTGAGAGCTGGACCATAAAGAAGGCTGACCACCGAAGAATTGATGCCTTTGAATTGTGGTGCTGGGGGAGGCTCTTGAGAATCCCCTGGATTGCAAGGAGAACAAACCTATCCATTCTAAAGGAAATCAACCCTGAGTGCTCACTGGAAGGACAGATCCTGAAGCTGAGGCTCCAGTACTTTGGCCATCTCATGAGAAGAAAAGAGTCCTTGGAAAAAACCTTGATGTTAGGAAGGTGTGACGGCAGGAGGAGAAGGGGACGACCGAGGATGAGATGGCTGGACAGTGTCTGCGAAGCAACCAACATGAATTTGACACAACTCCGGGAGGCAGTGGAGGATAGGAGGGCCTGGCGTGCTCTGGTCCATGGGGTCAAGAAGAGTCAGACACGACTAAACGACTAAACACACACACACATTGAATATGTGCTGAATCTTCAGTGGGGCTAAAAAGGCTGCAGCCAGGCTGTTGATTGGAGCCATTTATGGTAAGAAAGAAAGAAAGAAAGAAAGAAAGAAAGAAAGAAAGAAAGAAAGAAAGAAAGAAAGAAAGAAAGAAAGAAAGAAAGAAAGAAAGAAAGAAAGAAAGAAAGAAAGAAAGAAAGAAAGAAATTTGCTACAACTACTTCACTGGTTACTGGTTTATTTCTGAGCCCAACTCGGAATGCTACTTATGAGTTATAAGCCTTTCACAGTTTGGATCCAGGTATCTAAGGGACCAAGCATGTTTCTGCTTGGTTTTAAGGTTTTCAGTAGTGCCCTTTCTTTCTGTCCCATCTCTCTCAACAGGCTCATTTGGTGAGGAAACCAGAAAGGACCTTTTCATGGGAGACTAGGCTGCCTTAACCCAACTGTTCTTCCACCAGCAGGCAAAGACCTTTTTGTTTTGATGGGTCTTTGTCCACAGATTGACTGGTGAATAACTTTTCCATGGAGTGTCTTGTTCTTTTTGTTGTTTTAAAATAGCTTTTAAGCTACAGTATATAAATTTATGTTTACCTGGTGTGCAGCTGGTTGTGTTTCTCAGAGATATATGTTTCTAAATTTACATTGTAAGCTATGACAAGGGAGAAAGTTGAGATATAAATTAAATAAAAACATTGATTGTAAACCCTCCTTCTTACCATTATGCATGGGATCTTTGGATTTTTGGACTACAGATCCCATCATTCTCCATTCTACCTGACAGGTTAATCTGGAGCCTAGCTAAAATGGCTTCCAAATCTAGCATAGGCCTAGCCCTGCCCTAGCTTCCTGTTCAGAAAGGAAGCTCCTCACTGACATAAACTAGGGCAGCGTTCGACCTGTGCTAGGCCTTTTCTGCATGTAAACCACATTTAGGTATCTGTAGGCATGGGCCTGTCAGACAGAATGGACAATTATGGGATGTTTAGTCCAAAAAATCCATGGGTCTGTCAGGTGAAACACTCAGAATGGAAGAGGATTATGGGATTATACTCCAAAAAAATCCAAAAATCCCATGCTTACTTACCATAAAAAATACTTTGCTGGTAATTAGTAAGGGAGTTAAGGATATCTGAGTTTGTCTTTAGTAGAACTTGGTATGTTACCAGCTAAAATCCTGTTGTACAGTTAAGCAAAAGGTGTACTTTTTAGAAGGATACAATAACTTTATTATGGTCAAGGACCAGCAAGGTACTTTTTAGAAGCAAACTGCTGTAAATTAAGAAATCTCCATATGCATTATCTGTTGCACACCAACAGATAGATAACTGTGGGCAGCAGTTAATGTTTACGGAGATCTCTTAACTTTACAGCAATTCACTTTGATAAGTGACTGCCTTACAGGAATTTTGGCCATTTTGTTACATGCAGGGCATTGTTGTAATAGCTCCTGGAGATGGTACAAGTTTGTTCTATTACAAATTATTAATATATTTGCATTAATTGTTCCTTAATTCCTTCTCTCCACATCAGAAAGCCCATACTTAGTGGTTATCCCTCCAACTTCCAAACCCAACAGGCACTTAGCCATTGCTATTCCCAGCCCAGAAAATGGATCTTTGGTTCGTAATGGATTCTTTCTCCAAAGGAAAACACACGTAACACATACAACTTCCTCCAAAACACCGAAAAGGTAAGTCTGTGATTTCCAGGAGCAGCTTTACAGTATAGCTGAAACTTTAGGGCATGCTAAAACTATGGGTCTTCATCAAGGATGGGCAACTTCCAGAAGTCTGGATGCTGCATATGTCCTGCCCTGGAAATTTCTCAACTGCAGCATCCAAAATACCTGGCTTACAATCTTTGTAAGTGGGGATGGCCCTCTAGTGGCCACTTTTTTAAAAAATGCATTGGGTGGGGTTAGGTGGAAGCCCAAGCAGTGCAGACTCCAGAGGCTCCCGAATTCATGGCAAAATTGCCCAGACCCCTCTAAGAGGGCACAAGGAGATTTTGAAACCTTGGAAATGACAGTGGGGTGCTGGAATTCTGCATTTATGTTGCTGGAGAGCGGTATGCGGCTCATAGGCCACATGTTGCCCACCCCCTCCATACTGTGCTCTAGAGAGCAGCCATTCTCAATGGGGCCCATAGGTCCTCCTGAGGGGCCCTGGCACATTTGAAGGGGCCACAGACTGGAAACAATTCTTCATACATCACCTTGTAAAGTTTGCTACAGGACTTACCCAGTCCTGATTCAGCCTGTATTTCTTTCATGTTGTGTTTATGTCCATTGCCAAAAAAAAAAGTTGAGAATCGCTACTCTAGAGCTATAGCAGGACAGAGCACAAACACTGTCAGAAATTATATCATTAACATTCCCGGGAGCATTATTAGTCTTTTGTTGACATTCTTGTTACATCGTAGTATAAAGAATACCACTGCCCCAAATAACATATTCCAACTAATGTGTTATTTTGTAACATGTTACTTCAAAGTTCTAGTTTTAAGTCAGTAGTCCACAAAAGCATAACCTTCTCTTCTTCTATGTGCTGACTTTTAGATGCTCATAACCATAATCACATACCTAATCTGCCTGCCTTTAGGGCCACTTATATTAAGATTTTAATGGGGTTGTGTTAGAGATACACCCTGATTAGGAGTGAAAACCATAATGTTTGGGGGGACGAATGGAGTTTTGAAAATTTTGTGAATATTTCAGAAATGCACATGAGAAAAACAAAGACAATCACAGTCTGTTTCCATGGCATGCATCTGGTTCGGAAAAGATTTATGTGCATATCCAAATATTATTGCTTTAATGGATACACAGCGCCAGCTTGTAACATGTTCCACTTAAAATCATAACATGTGAAGTTTCTCTTAGGCTACTGATAAAGCAATGCAGGATGCCATTTTAATTTCTATAAGGTCATCAGTGTAAGTAATCCTTAAGCCAGATGTTCCATTTTTCGCTAAGGCAAATTGAATGGGGAAAAAAGCTATATTAGTGAGCATGTCAATTCAATTTTAAAATGGTCTCCTCTGCTTTCTCTACCCCATTAACAACCTTCAGGCCTCGGCATGTGGCCATTTCAGTATATGTCAAGCATAGGATAAAGCCTGTTGTCTTGACTAGTGCCTCTCTCCTTTGGCCTATGGTGTTAATGGGAGCACCAGAATGTAATTTGTTTTCACCGTAGTGGCATTTAAAATGGTGCTGGAAATGTATTCAGAAAAGACACGGAGAGGGGAAGCTGGGGAAATCATAACCTGGGTTCAAGCGTGTGCAGTACACTCTAGTCAAACTATCATTGATACTGATAATAATTTGTTTTTGCATTAAAATGAGAGGTGGAGTACTATTGTTTCAGATCCAGAGGAGCAGACTCATATGGAAGATACCAACCGTCTGATTGTGGCTTCACGTATACAACCTTGGCTGTTACACCAAGCCAGAAGCTACTCTTTTGCTTATTTACCTAGTGCCAACAGAGAGGAATACGTACTCCCTATGACAGGCCCATCAGCACACCTTTTTGAGTTTGAGCCAGTGTATTTACTTGAAGAAAAGGCCCTTTTCACACACAAATTAGAACTGCAGCATAAATCAAAATAAGGTCACCATCCCCAGTACTTGAGCCTTAACTCCATCAAATCCAGTCAAGCCTGTTTAGGGTGGGAATGGCCGGAATCCTCTTGGTTGTTTCACACCATTATCAGTGCAGTGGTCAGTAGCAAATTGGTGCCAGTTAAGTAATTGTCACTTGTATTCATTGTCGCACGCTGGATCATGTGACTAGCCCGCAACAAGGAATACAAGCAGCGAGGTGCTAGCTAGCAGCAATTTGCCACAGTGCTTTATACCATTCCATTTATGCTATTACAGCGCGCAAATCGCCAACACGATTCTGGGCACTTACTGTTCTTTCTATTGCCTATACCTAACATGTAGGACGTGTGTTGAAAAGCCTGCCTCTGCATGCCTGTGCCTGGATCGAGACAAATGTGTGTCAAAGCTTCACTATGCAAATTATTCTCCCTTAACCTTGTCCTCCTACAAAGCAAAAACACTGTGTGCACTTCTACATCAGTGGGCTGAAGCAGCACTGAAAGAGGAGACTCCACTATGGCTACAGAGTACTGCCACCAAGTGATAAATTCTTCTAAGTACCCAGCATATTATATAGAAGTATATTATACTGCAATAAGTAATTCAAAGGAAGTTCTCTGTTTTCATATTAGATTTTTAACTGTACAGCCTGCCCAATCTTAAGGAACAAGGTAATTCTAATGCTTATTTTCCTAACTTAAACCACATTTCTCCTATATCCCTAATGTTCCACTTTCTGCACTGTTGTGCCCCTGCCTAACTCCATTTCTTTCGTCCTTTCTTTATGCCAGTGATGATGTAGCCAGCCAGCCAGCCAGATACATCAATAGTGCCCCGCAATACTTCTGTTTGGTTGTTATTATCATCCAATGTTCAGTCTCTCTATGACTGACCTTCTCATGCTTCTTAAACTCGTATCTTCTCATTCACATTTTAATCCATTGTCACAAAACATAGCCCAGTTTTCCCTTTCATTCCTTTTTCTCCTTAAACCCCCCTCAAATTCAGTTCATTGCCAAATCTTTGTGTTTCTCTCCCATCTAAAACAAACATGCACCACATGTGGCCCTCTAGAGTTTGTTGGACTGTAGCTCCCATCCACCCTTGCCAGCATAATCTATAGTAAGGCATCACAGAAGCCACAATTCAGCAGCACCAGAAAGTCTGCTTTATAATATTATTATTAACTACTACTACTACTACTACTACTACTACTACTACTACTACTACTACTACTACTACTACTACTACTACTACTACTACAAAGCATGTCCCTTCCTCTCTGTTCCTCTCTGGACATCTCTTAAATAATAACTGCATGCTGTCTAGTCAATTCTGACTGGTGTATTACCTTCTTCCCAAGTTTTTTTAGGTAGAGAAGTGGTTCACCATTCCCTTCTTCTGAGTACATCCTGAGACTGTACAGCTTGCCCAAGGCTTTCTCCTGGGATGCGCAGTGCGGGATCGAATTCTGGCTCCGTAACTAGATACCTAATTCACTAGGTTATTTAGTCAGCAGGAAATCTCTTATGTTGTTTTCCCTCTGGTCCTCCATCACATTCAAAGCTCTGTTGCAAAATGATTCCCCTCCCAGCATTCAGACCATGAAGCACCAATCACTCCTTGGCTTCCTCTCTGTTCTTGGATCTTAGATGAGCAACCTTCAAAGCTCTCCATGACCTTGTCTCATATTTTCTGTCTTTACTCATATCCCGACACATCCCTTCCTCCACTCTTTGCTCATCCAACTCAGAGCCTGGAAGTAACATGTTACAAGTAATCATGTTACCTGAAATGTGCCACCTTTGGGGTGGTAATCAAGTCACATTCCTGTTGCAAACTATTGTAAAAATAGGTAACTATTTTACTTTTTAGCACAACAAATAAAGTTCCTCCCTTCTTTCTAAAATATTGTTTGAAGGAGGAACTGGCACCATTTTGACCCATTTTTTCCACATATGCAGTTTTGTAAAATATTAGTATTAATTAAAACCAACTACCTAGCACTCTTACCATCACAAATAAGGGGAGAAATAACAAGCAAAGTCTAGCATGTCCCTTTTTAAAAGTAACATTCCAAGCCTTAGTTTGATCTCCCCCACTTGCAAACATCCTAAGGCCCCCCTGAACCTGGAAACTGCCTCCTTGAAGGCTTCCACACATAACTTCCTATGTTTCTTTGAAACAACATTAGAAATTCCAGGATGACGTGCCTGGTGGCAGTGAGTTCCACAGGCACATAATCAATCTGCAGGGCTCCCTTTGAAAAACATTTCTCTTGAATGAAAATAAAAATTGTGGGGAGTTGGTAGCTGCAGCATACATTGGATAACTGCCACATGTACAGAGCTCAGTGTCCCTTTTAAGCAGAGCTGGGAAAAGTTATATGACAGGACCATACATACAGCTGTGTCTTTTAAAGAAGGTAATGGTTAGGAGCCTCAGGGAGGATGGCTAGAGATCTACAACTGCTATCCCCCAGAGCCTGCTACCTGAGGCAGTTGCCTCATTCTGCCTAATGATAGGGTCTGCTTTGCCCACTTAATGGTGTGAAGATTTCAGACAGAAAACACAAATCAAAACAAAAGATGTTGTGGCACCTTAGACTAGCTGCTATATTTTGATGCAAGCTTTCGTGGAACAAGTCCACTTCTTCAGACATAAGAGTGAAAAGACAGAGACTGCAAGGTAAAGAGCGTTTGGGCAAGTATGGCTCTGAGATAGAGGAACAGAGGTGTTTGTTTTCAGACAAATTACTCACAGGCAGAGATTTATGATTGCTTGAGTTATTTTGACATCTGTAAAACCCACTAACTTTCCAAGTCACACACAAAGCCTCTTACCAAATCTTTCAGAAACTGCACTTTATTCTGGATGAATGACCAATTTGTTCCTGCAAACATTCAAGGAAATACATAAGGAGATTCAACTACCACAGATCACCCTGTAGACAGCTTAACTGGATATTGCAAAATAATAGTCTCAACAAGACTTTTAAAGTCAGAAAAAAGAAGAAACCATTTCAATCGGCAATAGTCTTTCTTTTGTTTTGTTTTTAAATCCCCACCTGCTTGGCTTGTCCTTTAAGTTTACTTCATCATCATGGTTTAAATACACTGCTGCACATTAATTTTGCAAAGAGCAAAAATCAGTTTTACATGTATATGCTACCACTGCCTGAGAGGGAAAGGGAATTGTCATTTTAGTGGAGAAGTGTCTGTGTGTTTATCCAGGAAAAAGCATTATATTGCTTTTTACCAAATGCTACAGTATTAGAAGAACTCCTTTGATCAGATGGCTGCTTTTCACACACATACAAAGAGGGAGAGGGAAGGAGTTTTAAGACTAAGGACTCAGCAGAATGGCAAACTAAAACTACAATTAAATCTCTCCCCCTCAACAACTCCCCCCCTTCCAATGATAAATGTTACATTGCTGAATTCACAGAAGGCAAGTACAAGCCTTCTTTTTAAAAGATTGGCACTTTAATCCTAAACACATTTGATTGGAAGGAAGGAAGTGCTGTTTATTTCATTGGGCTCGTTTCCAATTAAGTCTGCTTAGGATCACATACTTATGATGCTGTTACCAATGGCAACTTATCCTGAGATGGTATTCAATGCTGGAGCAGCTGTGTCCCTCCTCCTCTGAATACGGGGCCATCAAAATTCAAAGCAACACAATTTGCCTCAGTGATGATTATCCAGTCATTTGACTTGTTTAACTAGTTCCTTCCACCTTTATATAACACCTTTCTCCTTCTTCAGCCACAGAAGGAACATAAAATAATTAAATAATATAATGATACCCATAAAAAGGTAAGCCCCCCCTTTTTTTAAGTATAATTTTTTTGTTGTTTACTTGCACATCCCCTGGACTGCCAGAAAGATGAACAAGTGGGTCTTAGAACAAATCAAGCCTGAGCTATTTCTGGAGGCAACAATGATGAAACCGATGCTGTCCTACCTTGGGCACATCATGAGAAGGCAAGATTCTCTGGAAAAGACAATAATGCTGGGAAAGGTTGAAGGCAGCAGGAAAAGAGGAAGACCAAAGACATGATGGATTGGTCTAAAGGAAGCCACAGGCTTTTGAGTTTACAAGAGCCAGACTGTTGAGAAAAGGACATTTTGGAGGTTGCTCACTCATAGGGTTGCCGTAAGTTGGAGGTGACCTGATGGCACATAACAACAACCAGGAAATAAGGAGACAAGTAAAAAATGCTACATGCTGCTTTCCCAACATGGCTTCAGACAAATGTTTAAATTTGTGATATATGTGCATTTACACAGGGATCATGGAGTGCAGCAAAAGGTGCAGAGGCACTTATGGTGCAGATTGGCATCCCCAAGGATAACCCATGTTACATATGCCATTCACAACTTGGAATTGGAAGTGGGAAAGAGAAAGAAAAACTAAGGAAGACTCTCTCTTGGTGGCAATGGAGAAAAGGAATACGGTATACTACTTACCTTAGAAATGAACCATCCTTGCCTTTCCTGCTGCAAAGTCGTTAATTAAATCACTTTGTGCGTGTGTGTGGCTACAGCACCATTTATTTCAGATCAAGGGAAGAGGAAGGAGGGGAAGTGGTGGAAGAGACAGGATGGACACGGTGTAGGGAAGAGCAGGCTCCCTGCGTTGCCCTTTCAAGGAAGCAAGGCGCATCAACTTGTGCAGCCATGTTGGGACACAGACCAAGGTCAGGGAGTGTGAGAGCATTCCTATCTAGCAACATAGATACTGTAGATACTTTTCATTGAATCAAATCAATGGTCCATGGAGTGTAGGACGGTAACTAGTGTGGGGCAATCTGGTTTTGCCGCAGGAAATTTAGAGAATGACAAAGCCTGGAAGCTAATCTACTTGTGAATATTTGGGAAATACTGTACCACCTGATGACCCAATTAACTTTCCTTTAAGAAAACACTTTCCTTTTTGAAAATGAGCCACTTTCTCCTCCTCCTTTTTCTTGGAAGGGGGCCCTGCACGCACACCTCAGTGCAGAGTAGATAGAAGGTGCTGCCACTTATTAAGCCCCAGCTGCCAAAATGGATACTGTAGTTCTGCCTCTGATGGAGCTACACTGTACCACCTGATGACCCAATTAACTTTCCTTTAAGAAAACACTTTCCTTTTTGAAAATGAGCCACTTCACTTTCTCCCTTTTTCTTGGAAGGGGGCCCTGCACGCACACCTCAGTGCAGAGTAGATAGAAGGTGCTGCCACTTACCCCAGCTGCCAAAATGGATAGTTCTGCCTCTGATGGAGCTACACTAACTAACAGCACCTCAAGGAAGGCTCTTTTCCAGCCCTTTGGGGACTTGTTACACAAAGGACTCAGTCCTTATTGGTTCCTTAAAAGGACTAAATATTGTGGATACCTCAGTGCTGAGTAGATAGAAGGTGCTGCCACTTATTAAGCCCCAGCTGCCAAAATGGATACTGTAGTTCTGCCTCTGATGGAGCTACACTGACTAACAGCAGCTCAAGGAAGGCTCTTTTCCAGCCCTTCAGGGACTTGTTACACAAAGGGCTCAGTCCTCATTGGTTCCTTAAAAGGACTAAATATTGTGTTTTCCAGATGCAATGCAAGTGTTTGTGGCCCTTCACTCCCTGAGTCCCCAGAACTAGGGAATGTTACTTTTTTTTACACAACAACTCTCATCCCGGGGACAGGCAAGCCAGAGGATTCTGGGAGTTGCAGTCCAAAACAGAAAAGGGGTTATTTCCCCATATGTTGTGTGATCGCTGGGAAATAGATCTCACGGGACTGCTCCACAAGTGACCCAAAATGCAGTGGATGTCCACAAGTGATTGTGTGATCGTGGGAAATAGATCTCACTGGACTGCTCCACAAGTGGCCCAAAATGCAGTGGATGTCCACAAGTGATCACACCCTTTGTGATCTAGAGGGAATACTGGGACACCCTGGAAGGGTGATTTCACCCAATCACTCACCTACTTTATCACTGCAGGGGAGGAAGGGTGATTTTTGGTGCAAGGGGTTAAGAGCCCATCTTGTCTAGGCTCTCCTGTCTTCCACTGCCTCCCGGAGATCAGGGTGGAGTACCTCCTTGGAAGTGTAGCTTTAAGGGAGAGCGCTCCCTGCCAAATAAGATTTTCTAGTGAATGGGACATGTGTGTTTCCGGGATCAGGGTGGAGCAACCCCTTGGAAGACGGAAGTGTAGTTTTAAGGGAGAGCGCTCCCTGCCAAATAACCTTTTTCTAGTGAATGGGACATGTGTGTTTC
>NW_018152611.1:0-17230 GCF_900067755.1 Pogona vitticeps
TCCACCACTGACATGGCATTCTCCCTCTGGCAGCTGCAGGAGAAATGTACGGAACAACAACAGCCACTCTTTGTGGCCTTCATAGATCTCACAAAGGCCTTTGATTTGGTTAGCAGGGATGGCCTTTTTGATATCCTTCCCAAGACTGGACGACCAACTCAACTCCTTAACATCATTAGGTCCTTTTATGAGGAAATGAAGGGAACTGTAGTTAAGCGCTCAACCTTAGATCCTTTTGACATCTGAAGCGGAGTGAAACAGGGCTGAGTCCTCGGTCTGACCCTATTTGGGATATTTTTTTGCTATCGTGCTGAAACATGCCTTTGGAACTGCAACACAAGGTGTCTATCTCTGGACTAGATCAGATGGAAAGCTCTTTAATCTCTCTAGAGGGATTGTAAAGCCATCGAGTCCAACCCCTTGCTCAAGGCAGGAATCCAAATCAAAGCAGATCTGAGAGAGTTTGCTCTAATTTCCTCTTGAATTCCTCCAGTGTTATCAACAAATCGCTGGGGAAGACAGTGATCTGGAGGATAGTGTTCCACAGAGGCCATTGCACCCAACAAACTTTCTGCCTGTACGTTTATTGTTCAAAATCTATGGGCAGATCCATTTAAAATGTTTTCCCCTCTTCAAAACTAGAGAAATCAAAAAAATTTATTTTGAAGTTCTGGGCAGTCTCATTTTCACTGCCATTTCCTTTATACTGTTGACTGCTGACATTTTAATTCCAAGATGGAATTAAATCCATGCCTCATAATGGATGGCTATTTCATAGACACACTGCAACATGTTTTTGTAGACACACTGCAATGTGTTTTTTTAGTCCTAAGGGTGCACAAACAATTGTCCTCTTGCACATATGTCCACTATATTGTATATTGTAGTGCTCTTCCCACAGTTTTTGTGGTTCGGACAATCTCTGGGACACTGCAGGATCAGCTTCTGACGGGAGCGTAAGGTGAACATTAAGAAAGATCTGTTTGAAAGAAGTGGAAAGAGGCTACTTAGTGTTCATTTTTCTTTTTCCATATGGCCATTAAGTTGCCTGGCAGATTTACATAAACTAAGCTAATTCACTGTTAAGCTGGATTTTAAGGGGAAAATACATTTGTTTTGCTTCATGATGGGATTTCCTAGAGATGAGTACCTCAGCAATCAGAATGGTAAATTCAGCTCATGTTTACTTCCAGTGACCAATCACAAAACAAAGAATATCTATGAGTAGGGTTGCCAGATACATTGGTACCAAAAGGAGGACATAGAATGACAAAAAGGAGGACATATTGAATGTTTCATTTGAATTGTTCCAGATTAAACCCACAATCAATACAATTTTATTACAATTCCTGCCAATAAACGTCTCTTAGTGAACTGACCAAGAAACAGTCATGTTAAAAAAATAAAAATGAATTCAATGGAGGCTTTTTTCAAAATACCAAAGAACATTATTTAAACAGCTAATTGTACAATTACTACCTTTTAATTTTTATTAATTACACAGGAGCATAAGGTGAACATCAGGAAAGATCAGTATGAAGGATGTGGGAAGAGGCTACTTAGAGTTCATTTTTCTTTTTCCATTTGGCCATTAAGTTGCTTGACAGATTTACATAAATTAAGCTAATTCAATGGTAAGCTAGACTTCAAGGGGAAAATATATTTCTTTTGCTTTATGATGGGATTTCCTAGAGATGAGTACCTCAGCTGTAATGGATCCTTCTGAGAACTCACAGATTTTTTCCCAGTGACAAAACTCCAGCAAGAAATCCCATGTGGCAAAAATAAAAAACTAAACAGGTGTCATTAATTCAAGTTTGATAAGGTACAGGAATGGACATATGCTAAGGAATGTGAGAAATGTTAAGAATCAATCACACAATAACTGTGTGCATTGAATGAAGATGGTCGCCTGGTGGCAGCAAAGGACAAGAAATAACAGTAAAATAGTGCTGAAAAATGTGACTGCTGAAATAAACCTGTGTAACTATATCCTATTTAATGAAACGGACAGCTCACTCAGCTTCATGCTGAGAAATGTCCCTTTGAAAGGCCATAGCTTGGTGGCTGAGCATAGGCCTAGCACGTGAAATGTCCCTGTTTAAATCCTCAGAATGTGGGAGGAAATTTTCTGGCCTGAAACTGGGGAAGATGCTATGAAATGAGCCTTATCAACAGCAGAGGTCCAGATAGATCGGCAGTCCGCCCCAGTATAAGGCAGCTTTGAGGTTAGTGGTTCCTACTTTGAAGATTGAAGGGAGGACAAATTGCACCTCACTGTAAGAACTGAAGCATGGACCATGACCTTGGCAAGTGTGTGTGTGTGTGTGTGTGTGTGTGTGTGTGTCTGTGTGTGTCTGTGTCTGTGTCTGTGTCTGTGTGTGTGTGTGTGTGTGTGTGTGTGTGTGTGTGTGTGTTTTGTAGTCGGTTTGCGGAACTGAGCTTTCATGGAGTGAAATGAAAACCTGAATGTTTTCATCACTGGTGCTTCATTTGGCTTAATGGAAACCTCCCTTTCAGTGGCCCTGCCAGCACCTCCCATACTTGCTCTGGGCCCCCATGGTTGCTGCCATCCAGCTGAATAGGACAGTAGGCCGTCTGCGACCTAATTCCTGCCCTGGTGCTTGCTGAGATGCTTCAGGTACTGTGGGAATTTTTGCCGCCAATTGGGCTATATATAGGGAACTCAAAAAAAAACTACATTTCCCACAATACCTTATGTTTCACGGGAGCAAGAAGTAGGCACCAGACAACTGACTGTCATACTCAGCTGGGTAGCAGGTCCATGGACTGGGGAAGTCCTGCCTTTGCCCTTCCTGCGAGAACTTGCAAATACACCAGGGTGTAAAGTAATTCTGGTCTTTTCAGTCTGTAATTGGCAGATTGCATCAATGGAACCATGGGTATTTTTTCATAGGGACTAGGTAAGGAAATGGAGAGAACATTTACAAGAACCACCCTTGGACCTGGGTGCTAGTGCAACTGGAAGTGTCAAGGGATGAGGTAGAGAAGAACCTTAACCCTAAGCCACCTCCCTGGTCCCATTAATGGAGGGAAAACAATACCACCATTAGGATAAAGGTTGTTCCCATGAATCTGGGCCAGGAGAACCAACTGTCACCTAGCTCTGAGACTGGAGGAGACAGCGGTAGCAGAAGCCTCAAGGCCAGCTTTTGGAGGGACTGCAAGAGAGGAAGGGCTAGGGCTATCCATCCCTATTGCCCTTGGTTTGGGTATATAAACCCTCTTTGTTGTGGGCCTTGTTAGGTTGGCTACCAACAGCAAAGAGACTCACAGAGACAGGAGATTCCTTCACCAGCAGTGTATATAGAAAATGTGTATAGCAGAATTTTGTACGTCAATCAGCAAACAATACGCTTATCAGTAAAATAACTAGACAGCACTTCGTGCAGCAACTCTCCATCCAAAGCTCCATATTCCACTATGGTGTGCAGCACTTATCTAGTGTGAAACACCAATCACTGGCACATCATCTGGTGTCTTCTCCATCATATCCAAGACCCTTTTCAAGGATTGCATCAGCTACATGTGCTGACCTTGTGGCTGCACACCTGCTATAAAATGGACGCCTAATAGAACAGTCTGGTTCGTGTCCAAAGAGCAAATTCGTTCCTATATGGGCCACAGTATTCTGACAGTTTGTTTGTGTTCCCCATCCCTGTGGGAATCAACCCAATTGTGCTGAACTACCTTTTGTGTCTTATATGGTTTCAGGGATGGAAAAAGGAGCCTCTGTGGACACCACTACATCCAGCAGGGCTCAAAACTACAAATAACTTAAGTCTCCGTTTTGGGTGTACTACCTATCTTACAACCTCCTAAATGTCATGTCCCTAGCTGAAAGGCCTAAATTAGAAGGCCTTGAGGCTTAGCTAGGCCTAGCTCCAACTGAGCTTTGTGCTCGGAAAGAAAGCTCCCAGGTAGCACTGGGGCAGGAACAGAAAGCTTGGGTGGAGCTAGGCCTAGCTGAAACCCAGGGCCTCCCATCTGAGTCCTTTCTCCGAGGTGAGCCGTGTTAAGGTGTCCATGTGTCAGGCAGAACTCCTGACACATGGAGAATTATGTGACATGTAGTCTAAGAAATTAATAATAGTAATGATGATGATGATAAAACTATCCCTAGTCCCAGTGTTATATCTTTTCTTCTTCTCTGGTCATTGTCGCTGAATATTAGTTTCTGTTTGTGACTTTGGGAAGCAGAGAGCTTAAGACTCTGGACCTTGTGATCCTAAGATCCACAGAGATTTCTGGGAACGCCTCAGTTCCTCTGGCTTCGGGGACCAAACTCATAGAGGGGCAGTGGCTGTTTGTCGACTTTGCAAGGCTAGTCGTAGACTTGACCAAACTACCTAAGCACAACTAGCAGTCGGGAGAGGGGGCCTTCTGTGGGTTTTGCACAGCCACCTGCCCTTGAAGGACCTCCAGTTCACTTTTAGGGTTGCCGACTCAGCAGCAAACAATAAAATCTTCAATAAATATAGAATAAACAGTTGACATTTCCAAGTCTACTGCTTGGTTCCTGTTTTCTAGGCCTTTCAACCAGAAGTGGCTGTTTTTATGTTTGGTTTGTTCACCGTGGCCCAGAATAATAATGGACAATGTTTAGTAGCAACATTCATGGTTTGCTGAGCAAAATGCTCTCTCTAAAAAGCAGGTTGCATTGGAGGGAGAGTGTTTTGTGAGGTCTCCAATCATTCTTGCTACTCTTGATCAACCAGTGGCCTGACTCAGCTGAAAGTAATTGTCTAGGAGCTTGAGCAGGATACAAACACAGACCCAGCCTCCTTCTTCCACTTGGAACAAGTCTTGTTGAATTCAGCAAATGAATTGTTGGGAGGCTCCTTTCTCCCTCTGCAGTTTCTTACAAACTTTCCAAACTCCAAAATAATGCAGGCTCTACTGTCAGATACAAAAAACACCAACACATATTATGAGTCTTGATTATCTTCCCAGCAATTAAATTTGCTGTTTCGTGATGCTGCTCATCAAATCCTCCATGGAAAAACAGAAGCCTATGAGGTTGGTTTTTTTTAAAAAAAGATCAAAAACACCCTGTTTCCACTTCAAAATATTTACCTCACTCTATAAAGGCTCCTTCCCAAACAACATGGACTATTTCTATCTCAGAATTCTGAGGTGAAGGCACTCTGTCAATCCCAGGTTTCCTGTGCCTTCCACCAGAACAGATAGAGGTTTGTGGTGGGGAGTGGAGGAGATCATCTCTGGGGCCCAACATGGACTTCGCTGAATATTTGCTAAGCCATCCACTGGTTTTGTTGGTGCTGCTTCTCCTCCTTCAGCACTGGTGCTCCTGTCACAGTTTGAGCTCCACCATGTGTGAATGGAGGACAGAAACCCAGAAGCCTTCAGATGATCCTTCAGAAGACGTTATCATTGGTGAATTTGTATCTGTTACTGTTGCTAACTTCAACATGGAGACCTTTGTGAGACACCCACAATCTTCCAGAACTGCTTAGTAAGTAGATCTTTATCATTTTCTTTTTATTCAAAAATACATAGTGAACCCAAAGATGCTTTGTAACATAACAAAATAAAGAGCAGATATTCTTTTATTTTTCCATATGGTCCTAAATTTAAACAATTGCAGTCTGATGCCTAAAAACTACCAGCACATCATGGCCTTTGCTTTTGCTCTCCATGAGATCAACAAGAACGCTCAACTGCTACCAAATACCACACTGGGTTACAAGATTTATGACAATGCTTTTGATGCTTGGAGAACCTGTTGGACCACTGTGGAGTTTTTGTACGCGGCGAAAGGAAAACCCCTCAATTACAACTGTGGCATGACAGAGAAAGCCCTGGCTGTCATTGGTGGTCTCACCTCCCGAACTTCCATGCAGATGGCCCACATTTTAAATGTCTACACTATACCACAGGTATGGTTTAAGAGCTAAGTAGATGTCACCAGGGACGTGGTGGTGCTGTGGGGTAAACCGCAGAATCCTCTGTGCTGCAAGGTCAGAAGACTTGCAGTCGTAAGACTGAATCTACGCGACGGAGTGAGCTGTCACTTGTCCCAGCTCCTGCCTACCTAGCAGTTCGAAAGCATGGAAATGCGAGTAGATAAATCGGTACTCCTATGGTGAGAAGGTAACAGCATTCCGTGTCCAGTCGCACTGGCCACGTGAACGTGGAAGATTGAGAGGAATCAGGAATGAAACTGTGGTAAACATACTGGCTGGACAGCTGGGTGATTTCGGCATCAGATCAAAGTTTGGGAGTTTGATTCTCAACAGTGCCTCCTGAGAGTAGAACCCCCTCTCCTGGGAGCTCCTAGAAGAAGGGAACCCTTCTTAATATTCTCTGCTTTGAAAGCCTAAAAAGTTTTTAATAAATCAGAATTGATTTGGGGGCAAATTATTGTTATTCTTTAAGCAGACCCCTTGTGGTGTAGTGGGTTGAGTGATGGAGTAGGATTCATGAGGTTTGGGTTCAAATCCTCACTCAGCCATGGAAACTCACTTGGACGTATAGAATTAATAAAATC
Organism: Pogona vitticeps; assembly: GCF_900067755.1. Lineage (NCBI taxonomy): Eukaryota > Metazoa > Chordata > Lepidosauria > Squamata > Agamidae > Pogona > Pogona vitticeps. The sequence continues at coordinate 6,533 of NW_018152611.1, forward strand.
ATTTCTTAAATATCTCCCTTACCTTGAAAGTCCTATAAGATGGCTCCTTATAAGAACAACAAACTTTGGGGTAAAGAATGAAACCGTGGTAAACATTGGGAGCCAATCATAATAGTAGTAGTGGAGTGGAGTGGAGCTAATAGAGAGTCAAACAAACTTTCACAAGTTTGTTTGCCCATGAAAAATCAGTGGTCCTGGTAAATTATTCCATTCACCTTCTTTGAAAATTCTACTGAGAACTCCGTCATCTGGAAGTATCGTGACAGCATATAACAAGAAACATCTGCTCATGATGATTTTGTAGTGAAGAGATATTGTCACCATCCTCTTAGAACTACAGAATTGAAAGGGACCCAATAGATCACTGAGTCCTGCAGACCCTCCGAGGGAGGCACAGTGGCAATCTAACTCTCAACCTTTAGCTCCCCAGCCAGATTTATAAAACGCAGAGCTATAAGATTCTTATTTTAAAATGTATTGTTCTTTTTCTGTTAGATCAGCTATGGGGCCTTTGACTCGAGACTGAGCGACAAGATTCAGTTCCCTTTTCTCTACCGGATGATCCCCAGTGAAGATCCCCAGTACACGGGGATTGTTCTGCTCCTGGAGCACTTTGGATGGAACTGGATCGGCCTCGTTGTTTCTGACGATGACACTGGAGAAACCTTCCTTCAGACCTTGAGACCAAAGCTCTTGCAGAGCCGTATTTGCATTGCTGAGACAATAGTGATTCCAATATCCTCCGAATATATACCTGGGGAAATACAGAACAGAAGATTGCGACCCATTGTTTGGGCGTTATTACGGACTGAAATCAATGTGATGCTTGTGCACGGAGACAGACAGTCTCTGGAGGCATTACGAGTTGTTTTAGAGTTCTATGAATTTCGTGTGATGAAGCCACAAAGGAAGGTGTGGGTCACGACAGCTCAGTGGGATTATACGGCATTAACAGCGGGGATAAAACTGGCCTCAAAGACGTTCAATGGCACCTTGTCATTTGCCCTCCATACCAACGTGGTGCCAGGATTTGAGGACTTCCTTGAGAACATTGATCCATTTCACTCAAACCTATATTTCATTCATCAGTTCTGGTGCACACTATTTGCCTGCTCACTTCCACTGCATGGTCTGCAGTATCCAGGTGGAAAGAACTGCAATGGGCAAGAGAAGTTTGCAAATCTTCCTGGATCTTTGTTTGAAATGGGCATGTCTGGCCACAGTTATGGCGTCTACAATGCTGTTTATTTTGTAGCACATGCCCTGGATGCCATCTATTCATTGAGAGCCAAACGGAAAGGAAAGAGAGATGAAGACCAACAGGATCCTCCGAACATTTATCCATGGCAGGTCAAAAAGCCAAATCCAGAACAAACCCACAACAGGGCAAAGCACAAACTGTTAGGCCCTCCAGTGTCAGAGGCAGAATACGGTACTCAGGTCTCACCTACTGTGTTTCCCCAAAAATAAGACAGGGTCTTATATTAATTTTTGCTCCAAAATTGCATTAAGGCTAATTTTTAGGGGATGTTTTATTATTTTTTTTAATGTACAACCATCTACCTTTATTTAGATACTGTCATGTCATCTTCTAGTTGCTGCAAAAGGGTGGAGGGTGGGGCTTAATTTAACTGGGGCTTATTTTTGGTGTAGGGCTTATATGACGAGCATACTGAAAAATACTATTAGGGCTTATTTTCAGGTTAGGTCTTATTTTTGGGGAAACAGGAAAAATTCGAGAATGATGTGAGAGAGGAAGCCAGAACTGGGCATGTCTTTTGTGAATTTGTCCAATTCTATCTTAAATTTTCTGAAACTGTGTTCTATCACTGCTCAGTGGAAAAGATGAGATCCCCAGTGCAGGTCTATTCCCAACTCATTCCATTCTTTGGAGCCTCTTGGTGCAGCGGTTCATCTCCTGCACTGCAGCCAAAACTGTGCTCACCACCTAGAGTTCAACCACAGGTAGCCAGTTCAAGGTTGACTCAGCCTTCTATCCTTCTGAGGTCGGTCAAATGAGTAACCAGGTCGCATGGGGGGGATATGCATAACCTGTGTAATTAACTTGTAAACCGTCCAGAGAGTGCTTTAATTGCTGGGGGTTATATAAGCAGCACACTTTGCTCTTTCTTCTTTCTGCTTTATTTCTCTGCTTTTCCATCATGCCGAGGGATGCCAGTATTTGGCCATTTCATTCATCCAGGAATGAATTAAAGTTCATGGGCATCAAGAACAAATCCTGCCAAACTGATTTGATCTTGTTTTTTGATTAGGTCACCTCCCTGATAGACAGAGGGAATGCTGTAGACGTAGTATACCTTGATTTCAGCATAGTTTTTGAGAAAGTGCCCCATGATATCCTGATAAGCAAGCTAACTAGATGTGGGGAGGCTAGATCAAGTGTCAGGTGGATAAACCATTGGTTACAGAATTCTACTCAGACGTTGATGATTAATAGGTCCTTCTCTAACAGGGAGGAGGTCACAAGTGGGGTAACCCGCGGCTTAGTCCTGGGACTTGTCCTCTTCAATATTTTTTATTTATGACTTGGATGAGGATGTGCAGGGAATATTTGTCAGATCTGCAGATGATACCGAATAGGGGAGAATAGCTAATACCCTAGATGACAGAAACCAAATTCAAAATGAGCTTGATAGGATGGAGCGCTGGGCCGAAAGCAACAGAATGAAATTCAACAGGGATAAGTGCAAAGTCCTGCAACTCAGAAAAAGAAACCAATTGCACGGTTACAAGATGGGGAATACTTGACTCAACAAAACTACGAGTGAGAAGGATCTTGGAATTGTTGTGGATTACAAGCTAAATATGAGCCAACAGTGAGATGTGGCTATAAAGAAAGCAAATGCTATTTTAGCTTCATTAATGAAGTATAGTTTCCAAATCCTGTGAGTTACTAGTCCCCCTCTATTCAGAACTGGTTAGGCCTCAATTTGAATCTCTCCTGTTCTGGAAACTACACTTCAAGAAGGGTGCTAACAAATTGGAACAAGTTCAGAGGAGGGCGATAAGGATTATCAGAGGGCTGAAAACAAAGCCTTATGAGGAAAGGCTGAAAGAACTGGGCATGTTTAGCCTTGAGAAAAGAAGACAGAGGTGTGATAGGTTAGCATTTTTCATATACTTGAAAGGCTGTCTTTACAGAGGAGGGGCAAGATCTGTTCTCGATCATCCCAGAGTGCAGGACATACAACAATGGGGCCAAGTTAAAGGAAGCTAGAGCAGTATGACAGTGGAACCAGTTACCTCGGGTGTTGATGAGTGCTCCAACACTGGAGTCATCCAAGAAAAACTGAGATAATCACCTGGCAGATATGCTTTGATCGTATTCCTGCATCTAGCAGCGAGTTGGACTTGATGGCCTTGTAGGCCCCTTTCAACTTCACTTTTCTTTGATTCTATGACATTTTCTGCCTGCTGCAGAAGATAAAGGGAGCCTTTCTCACTATTTCAGAACACATTCCCTTGTGTTTTGGCTGGAACATTTCCCCGTGTTTGAGAAAGAATCTATTTTCTCTCACTAGCCTTCAGACAAGGAGAAGAAGGAGCAGGATACATGTTGAAAACAGTATCTAGAGCAGGGGTGTCCAACTTTTCACCTTCCCTGGGCCACATTAGAAGATGAAAATTTGGTTTGGGCTGCACATAAAATAAAATAACAGTACGATACCTGATCATCCAAAAAAACAAAAAAACATAGAAAACATATTAAATTTATTTGGAAATGCAATTAGTGAGATGTTTGACATTGTTTCTCAGCCACCAATGCATCCATATTTGGTTTGATGGAATTTGTTGCAATTCTCAGTGAGTGCTCCAGGTGCTCATCAGATATTTTGGTTCTAGTTTTATTCTTTGTGTGCTTCATCCTTGAAAATAGCTGCTCACAAATGTAGGTGCTCTGCGCCTTACCTCCCATTCCACTCCCTGATCCCTCCTAATCACTCTCCAATGCCTCCCCCTTTCTCCCCTCTGTGCCATCTACATACTTTCCTTCCTCCCCACCCACATCTTGGACTTTCCTTCCAGTAAGTCCTCTCTTTGGGGGCCTGCATTCCTCCTACAACTCACCCATCTGTCCGCCTCCCTCTCTTGCCGCGGCCTTTGCCTTTAGGTCACATACCTACTAACCCTTGTTCCTGTATCCACCTCCTCCCCCCTGTCCACCATTACCATGACCACAACTCCACTCCCTTGTTTTGCCCCTGGTGATCAGCTTCCTGCTTCATCAACCGCCCCCGTCACGCATCCCCCCGGTCCTCCTCTCCCCCTCTTCAGCCCCGAGAACCGCCTCTTTCCTTTCCATGCACCCTCCCCACTTTCTCGCCTTCTTGACCTCCTCCCTCTCCAGTTCTACTCCGTCACTGCCTCAAACGCTTCGCCCGCCTTCTTCCCTTAACTTGTCGAGGCAGTTCACCTTTTTGGTCGGGCGCAACTGGCGTTCATGGCGGCCAAAGCGAGGAACGAGGGGTATCTGCGCCGGTTCAGAAAAAAGCAAGGGGGAAAACGATTCCCTTGCGGGTGGGGTGGTGGCGAGAAATATGAAGAATTAAGTCCCTAACTGCCTAGATAAGCAGTGTTGGCTGGGGCAGCGACTCGCAGGCAGGCAAAGCGACACAAGGGAGGAGGAAGACACCCTGTCAGCGGCTGCAACCAACTGAAGGAAGGGGCGAGGCAGTCTCTGTCTCCTCACATGCCTCCACCCTCTTCCTCATCAGCTCGAGCTAGCCAGCTAGCTAGCCGGCTCTTTCTCTCTCTCTCTCCCCCTCTCTCGCTCACAACGGACAGGAAAGACGGGCGAGCGAGGGGGGCAGAGGAGAGATTCAGGGGAGCCGCTGGGCCGCATTACGAGGTGACCCAGGCCACATGCGGCCTGGGGGCCACGCGTTGGACAAGCCTGATCTAGAGCGTATGTTGGGTATAGGAATAATTGAATGAATTTTTTCCTCCAATCCAGCTTCACTCTGTGTTGAAAACTCTCCGCTTTAACAATAACGCTGGAGAAGAAATATTCCTGGATGAGAAAGGGGAACTGGTTGCCGGTTTTGATATTATCAATTTTTACATATCACCCAATGATTCCTTCCACAAAGTCCAGGTCGGACAAATTGACCCCAAGGCACCTGCAGGCAAAGAGTTCGTTATTAATGGAAGCACCATTGTATGGAATCAGGTGTTTAATCAGGTGGGTGTGTCTATCAATATTTTCTTCATCTTTCATGAGTATATTTGGCATTGGTTCTAAAAATTTTTATATTTAAGCAGAAAATGATAGGAGCATGAATTTTGGTGGAGACAAATTTCCTCATGAATCTTTTTCAGACCTGGAGCACATCTGGAAGACAACTGTTGAATCTCTTTTTGGAGTTGATTTTGTTTACCTTTTTTATTTATAATTTTAAAAAAAAATCTTTAAAACTATTTCCATACTTACTGTTTTAAGCTTTTAAATATTGCCTTTTAATGGTGCAAGGCGCCTTGTGTCCTTTTAAAGGAGAAAGGGGAGCTAAAATATTTTCAATATAAATAATGAAAAACGTAATCAGTGGAAATTTGCTCTGGAATAAAGCTGTCAGACTTAAAGTTGGCCAAATATTTCTTTTAAATTTTTTTATTGTTCTTCTTCTGCATTAAAGAAATCTCGTTTTGTTTTTTTTTTTAGTTGAAAACAAATCCATTTTTTTTCCAATTCCAGATTCAGTGTTTGGTTCAAACTATTAAAAATTAAGGTGTTTGAGGGACTGTAGGTAAGAGGTAGGAAGGTAATGGTAGGATCAAGAATAACATGTAAATATATTCTTCCTATATTTCAAACTCACAATAACTTCTTCAGAAACTCACAAACATTCTGACACACACACTCAATCTGACAGGATGGGCTTTTTCTAATAAATTTCCAAATATGTAGACTCCATTTCCTCACTGACATGAATAGACTTTTAGAGTTAATACTGAGAGAGAGAAAAGTTCTACTGAGTGCTGAGTGATGACCATGTTCTACAAAGCGCTAAATGGCTTGTGACCTTGGTATTTGAAGGAACATCTCTCTCTCTCTCTCTCTGTGTGTGTGTGTGTGTGTTTAAACCTGCCCAGTTACTAAGATATCCTGGGGAGACCCTCCTTCATTTCCCTCCACTGAGAACTCTTCAGTATGTGGAGACTGCTTTTTTTCGGTTGCAGCACCCGAACTGTGGTTTGGTGGCGATATTACATTATTTTGGCACCAGGTCACTTCATGCTTATTTCTGAGGGTCTTTGAGTTTGAAGGTCTTGGCTTGTACAGAATTTGACACTATAATTTTAATGATTTAATTTTATAATATGTTGCGGTTTTGAACCACTTCATTTAAAATTCTATTTTAAATACAGTGGTGCCTCGTATAAGGAGCACCCCGTTTAACGACGAATCCGCATAGCGATGTGGATTTTGTGATCGCAAAAGTGATCGCATTGCGATGTTTCCTACGGGGAAAAATCACTTTGCGATTTTTCCCCATAGGCCCCATTTCCCCCCAGCTGACCGGCGGGCACTTCGGAGCGACCGCGGTGGAGGCTTCCCCGGCGGGCGCTCCGAAGCCAGTGCCGCCCAGCTGGGGGGAGAAGGCTTTGGAGCAACTGCGGTGGGGGCTTCCCCGGTGGGCGCTCCGTAACCAGCGCCGCCCAGCTGGGGGAAAATGACCGCCCACAGCGTTTTCGCGCCTCGGTTACCGAGGCGGAGAAAATGGCGGCCGGATGGAGTGTTCTTCGCTTACCGGTGAATTTTTCCCCAATAGGTTCCCCCCCCCATTGTGAAGAATCCAGATAGCGACGTTAATCCTGGAATGGATTAACATTGCTATGCAGGGTGCCACTCTACTCTGTAACCCACTCATGGGGGAGGGAAGAAATATTTCAAACTAATTAATTAATTTTCTCCTGCCTGTCCTGGAATTCAGTAACAGCTTCTAAAGAGCAGAGAGCCAAATGCAACCAGGACTCTTTTGCTGCATGATGGAAGGTGGGGAAAGGAGTACTAGCAGAGGGAAAGGGCTGCTAGGAATTAGTCATGGTCTGAACTGGCCTGTTATCGCTCCCAGCATTACACCTACCTTAGTCATGAAAACAAGAGTAACGGCACTCCAACCTGTCATTGCATTAGCCAACAAATTTTGTCGACACTTCAAATATCAACCAATAAAACCTTAGGTTGCTACGGTACCAATAATTTGAGGAGAAAAGCAATGAAGTGTAACTCCAATTTCAAAAGTTTCCAAAACCTACCCACCCATCCACCCTGCTCCGTTCGTTCGTTCGTTCGTTCGTTCGTTCATTCGTATGTACGTACGTACGTACGTACGTACGTACGTACGTACGTACGTACGTACGTACGTACGTACGTACCTTCCTTCCTTCCTTCCTTCCTTCCTTCCTTCCACCATAAATTACATATAGGACACAGCATATTACTATTGTCATGACAGCAAGTACTGGCATATCTCCTTTCTTGAAAGCTGAGGAACAATACAATACATTTATCATCCCCAAGCAATTACATTCAAAATGCCTTTCCTTATGATTATCATTAGATGCCACCCAGATCCACCTGTGTCGAGAGTTGCCATTCCGGACAGAGCATGTTCATCCAGCCAGAGAAGCAAGTGTGTTGCTATGATTGTGTTCAGTGCCCCGCAGGGAAGATTTCAATCCAGAGCGGTAAGTGAAGGTTTTTTCTCCATAGCCAAATAATGTAACATTCCAATTTATATTCATCATAAGCATTCTTCAGTCTCAAGAGACTATGGTAACATGCTCTGTATGGAGGACTTGGAACAGCATCTAGTGGCTGAAAAGGCCAATTCGAGAGTGACCATCCCTTATACAAAACTGGAGTGTCCTCTCCAGAGCACGAAGCCTGGGTAAAATAATATGGATAGGCTGTTACCCAAGCAGCAAATCCCCCCTCTCCACGTCGCTGAAATGGAAAGGCAAGAGCCAACACAACTGGTTTCAGCGACATTGCAGGAGTTGGCAGAATGACACAAACTGACTCCCAGACTCCAGCTCTAGATTTTGCTTCGAGGTTAACTCCTGAAGCTTTTTCCATCAGTGGATATAGCCACAAGGCAGTGGAGGTTTGAAATCAAAGTTTTCCTTCTCCTAAATGGGCTGCCTTCCAAGGCTGACGAGCCCCACCTACTTGGAATTTATATTAGTTCCTATCATTTTTCTGTGCACGCAAAAGACTTCATACATCAACACAAAGAGTGGGCTTTCGAAGCAGGGAACATTGACAATAAAGAAGCCTGTATCTGCACAGTGATAACTGTTTTTGTAGTAAAGTAATGGCAGGATGGCAGCTGAATACACACAACAGATTTGTTTACTCCCAGACTTCTAATACTTTTCTTCTCACTTTCAGATGCAGAGCAATGCCAAGAGTGCCCAGAAGATAAGTATCCCAATGAAAATCACAACCAATGTCTTCCTAAAAAGTTGATCTACTTATCCTATGGAGAACCCTTGGGAGCAGCTCTCGCTTTTGCATCTCTTTTCCTTTCCACGGGCACAGCTATGATGATGTGGACATTCATTCAGCATCGTGATACTCCCATTGTCAAAGCAAATAACTGGAGCATCACCTGTACTCTGCTCTCTTCTCTTCTCATCTGTTTTCTCTGCCCCCTCCTCTTAATTGGGTGGCCGGGGAAAGTAACTTGCCTTCTGAGGCAAATGGTGTTTGGCATCATTTTCACTCTTGCTGTTGCTTGCATCTTGGCCAAAACCATCACTGTGGTGTTGGCCTTCATGGCCACCAAGCCAGGGAATAGAGCAAGGAGTTGGATTGGGAAGAGACTTGCTGTCTTAGTCATCGTTCCCTCTTCTTTCCTTCAAGTGGGCATCTGCGGTGTATGGTTAGCAATGGCTCATCCCTTTCTAGAGTTGGACATGCACTCCCAGATAGATGAAATCCTTCTTGAATGCAACGATGGCTCACCTCTCATGTTCTACATTGTCCTGGGCTACATGGGCCTTTTGGCTGTCATCAGCTTCCTAGTGGCTTTCTCTGCCAGGAATTTGCCTGATACTTTCAATGAAGCCAAGTTGATCACTTTCAGCATGTTAGTTTTCTGCAGTGTGTGGATATCGTTTGTGCCCACCTACTTGAGCACCAAAGGGAAATATATGGTGGCCGTGGAGATCTTCTCCATCTTGGCCTCTGGTGCAGGATTACTAGGTTGTCTCTTCTTCCCCAAATTGTATATTATAATCTTGAGGCCTGAACTGAACACAAGAAAGCATTTGGTAAGGAGACAGGATTGTTTCCAGGTGGAAGAATGTGGTCACTAGGAATAAAGCATGAGAAGGGAAAGTATCATAATCACTAGAAACAGCTACCAAACATGTTGTGTAGTGACTGGCATGAACTATTCAGTTTTTCAGGCAACTGAGTGGCATAATCTCTCTTAAATATTCTAAAAGCATTGTAAAAGAAGCCAACAGTATAGAAGAATGAAAAACATTAGAAAGTTAATGATCAACATTTCAACCTTTAACATAATAAATGCACAATTAATTACAAAAAACCTTTAAGAAAATCCATCCATCAATCAATGGAAACTTGCACACACACACAATCATGGACAGAAACACTTCTAAAAGCATTGTAAAAGAAGCCAACAGTATAGAAGAATGAAAAACATTAGAAAGTTAATGATCAACATTTCAACCTTTAACATAATAAATGCACAATTAATTACAAAAAACCTTTAAGAAAATCCATCCATCAATCAATGGAAACTTGCACACACACACAATCATGGACAGAAACACACCCTCACACACATTTCTCTCCCCCTCTCTTCAACTAGCCTGGGGCACCCCTCCGTTGCTTGTCAAACGAGCCCAAGTCTGGACCAGCAGGAGCCACTGATGAAGCCTGTTTGGCCATGCTGCCCTCCCTAGACACTGCTGTGGCCCCTCTTTTCCCCTCACCAAGAGCTGTCCCAGGCAACTATTTTACATGCAAGTGAGTTGATCAGTCTCTTGAAATATCATGTACTGAGATTTAAAAAAAATGTAAATGTTTAGCTGAAATAGAATTGTATTACCTGACTTCTCAAAGAATCACTTCTTCATTCATTTCAGGAACTGCTACAACCACTAAAAAGGTAAACAGGAAGAATATTCATGTTTGTTTAATTATGTGTTTTTCAATAAGCTCCGCTTTCTTTTTCATGTCCTTCATTCACTGGTCCTTTCCTTAAGCATAAAAGAGACCAAATGTTTTTCATTTTTCCTTTAATAACTCAATAATAGCTTGGGTAAAGCAGATAACAGAGAGTTAATTTAAATCCCTAAACAACTCTTTAAAAGTACTCCAAGATGGCAGATCCTAGTTGTAATGAATCTAAAGCCCTAAATAATCTATCAAAATACAACAAAGCAGGCAACGGAGAATCAATCCAAACTCTTAAAAAACCCTTAACAAAAAGCTCTGCAGACAGCAGAGAATCTGTTCATTCCAAAAGCAGGCAACAGTATAGCAGAAGGAAACACTGTCAGGAAGACAACCCCTGAAATATTTGCCAATAAACACACATCTAAATAGACAAAACATTTTTGAGAAATCAATCAATCATTTTTTGAGAAATCAATCAATCAATGAATGAATGTGCAGAGATGCACACACAGTCACGCATA
>NW_018152614.1:920-17096 GCF_900067755.1 Pogona vitticeps
TTGATTTTGTTTACTGTTTTTAGTGGGGTATTTGTTCCTGCAAACTCCTTTTTCCAGCAGCTTTTTAAGTGTGGCTGTCAGGGACTGAAACTGCAACTTCCTGCATGCCGGACTTGTTGCCAGCCTCTGAACCGAGTTGCTCCTGTCACGTTCTCCATTGCTGATGCCATCATTGGCCTTAGGTGGCATTGAGTTATGGATTCCAAGCAATAAAATTTAACTATTATTGGTGCTTGCATGCTGGTGTTTGCATAAGGTTTGAGTAACTTGCCCTGGCTAATTGAAAGGTGTCAAGGAGTGTCTGGGTCACATGCCGGGTCATGTGCCTGATTCGTTCAACCAGAATGTACCCCAGCACTTCATCAACCAGCTGCAGGTAGCCAGGGCAAGTTACTCAAATCTCATGTAAGTGCCAATAGGATTTCAATTAAAATGTCTTTAAATAAAAAGTACTTCCTTTCCGTCTCCCTTTCAGCATTGAACACATTACTGCAAAAGTACTGCAGACAGCTGGGTAGACATCCGTTTCTCTCAGGCTGGGCATACAGTAGAATCCCAGTATCTGCTGGATGAGTATCCATGTTTTCACTTATCTGTGGTCTGAAATTTTGAAAACGATTGAAAGGGGAAGAAAACGCTAGAAATAAGTATTTTCACAATGTATTTACCTGAACTGGCCACTACAAGGACCAGAGACCATGCTATGTATTGTTGTGGTGGTTCATTTGATGGCTTAACCGAGACCAGGCTGTAAGTGTTGAAGGGAATCAGCCAGGGAGTTTATCTGGAAGCGATGACTAAATCAATAGAAATTGCAGATACACAATGGTGCCATTCCTTTAAAAAAAAAAACTGCCTGGTTCTAGAAACTATGACAATGCAGTCAGCACTCCTGCTTTGCAGATTTACCAGCAGAATTAACTATGCCACAATGATAGTTACGTCACATTTGCTATGAACTTTTGGAAAACTGGATGCCTCCAAGGCTCACATCTTTTTGACATACAGTAGGACCCTCTATCTATAGGCAGAGGTCCCCAACCCCCGGTCTGTGTCCCGTGGCCTGAGCCAAACCAGGCTGTGGAGACAGACTTCCCCCCCATGCATGCACTCACCCCCACACAGCTGATTTGCGCATGCTGTGTGTGCCGCACTATCGTTTATGCATGCGCATGAGTGAGCAAGCATGCATAATTGCCGCACCACCATTTGTGCATGCACACACACTCATTCGCACTCACTCATTCACACATGCCCACAAGCTTGGGGGGTGCCCCGCCTTCCCCAGCCGGTCTGCTGGGTGGAAAAGGTTGGGGACCCCTACTGTAGAGAACTAGTGTTTACTAGGTATGACTTTCATGTATTAATGAAAGGGGAGACCATAAGAGACTCACTCCACTTCCCATTTTTGTGTTGTTTCACTGATTCCTGAAAGAGAACCTCTTAAAAATGAATAATTTGTATGAACAAAAGAAGGAAATACTAAGGTCTTCTCAAGCATCTGAAAGGGAGCTCCTTTGTGTGAGTAGAGGCACTGTGTAATTCCTCATCATGTGCTTAACCTGTGAAATGGGTTATTGTGTTTCATAGAAAAGGTTAAAGTTGTTTGTAGTTTCTTTGCAGGGTTTTTTATTCTGAAAATTAAAGAGTGAAGAGGTGATAGATCATGGCAGAAAAGAAGGCGTAAAGGTGACAATCCCCATGTCACATGTCCTCATCTCTTCCTCGAACAATTAACAATAATCATATGTTGGACAATAAATGATTCTGGCTATTCCCCATGAGCCACTTCAGACTTTTCTGGTGAAAAGACCACAGGGTTGTATAGTGGTACAGCCTGAACACATTAGATCAATGAGAACATGACTTGAACTCACATAAGGTTGGGTTGATCTAGTACAAACTGCACTAATTCTGAAGTCAGTAAAGAAGAGGCAAGTGTTTCTGCTCCTGTAGATGCCTTTCTAGATTGCAAAATTATCTTCTTTTCTTCACCTACACCCTTGTTTCTAGCAGCCAGTGGTAATGGAATGGAGCATTAAAATGATCAGAAGTAGAGATGGGGGTATTCATATTAGTGTACAAATACGAATACCCCCGCACAGGTGGAGATAATGAGGGTCTGACCCCAGGGGGCTGAACAGTCCACTCACCCGTCCACTGCTGCTGCGGGCTCCGCACTCCTTTCCTACCGCACCAGAGTGCCTGGTCTGCAAATCACTCTTTGACCTAGCACGGAGGCTCATCCTCCTGCCAGGAGTGCCTAATTGACTGCAAGCTCCGGAGCAATTGAAAGGGACCATGGAGCCTCCGTCAGCAGTGGAAGGTGAGTGGACAGTCCGGCCACCCTCATTATCTCCACCTCTGGGGGGGGATTCGTATACGAATACCCCCATTTCTAATCAGGACAGCTTACGTGTCTTAGAGGAATAAGCAGTGGCTCTCCTAGGATCTGAAGTAAAAGCTGTATCTGTTCATAGAACCTCACAGAACCTGATCTGGACAAGTAACGTCTGCTAAAAGAGGGCAGGAAGAACAAGGCGCGAGTGACAGCCACATCCCTGCACTGACAGGTTGGCTGCAAGTTTGCCGGGTGGTCCTCAAAGCCTGATTCCGTCTCACTTGGCCCTCCACTATATATTGCTCTTTTTGCAGAGAAGGTAGTACAGGTACGTAGTACAATCAAGAAGGTGGGATGTGTTCCCAAGCAAGGCAGCAGTCCTTCCCCTTGGCCCATTACAGAGGCTGACAAGACTATCCAGATGGATGGCTTGCGCAGCCCCTGTCTGATTCCATCCGTAAGACATGCCTACTTGTGACTGATCCACAGTAGCTTTTGTAACTTTTCTAAATGACAGCCATCTTGAGAGGGAATCCAGATCTGCTTACCTGGGAGATGGGCCCGTTGTGGAATCATTAGAAAAAAATACTTCAGAGATGGCAAAGGGAGGACGGAGACAATCAAGAAGGAGAGAAAGGTTGCTAGAATATGAGAAGATGCAAGTCCGGCCTTAAGAATGGCCTGCTTCATGGCAGAACATAAGAAAGATTTGTCTCTGACATTGCCCAGCTGGTGGGATCATCCAAGTCAGGTTCTGTTGGAGCCAGAAGGAAACTTGTGATATCTCCTGAAAGACAGCCACGGGCCTCACAGTGCAGGTGCTTAGTGGCAGAGCTACTTCTTCAGGAATCAAGGGATGCTTGTCGTACGTGCCATTAGATTGGGAAGTTATGGTCCCTGTTGAGATGCCCAGCACTGATCACCATGTCTAGGCTCAGGGTTTTTCTTCCAAGGCATATATTGGCTGGAAATACTAGAGGTTTTTTACCTCCCTCTGGGCATCCAGCAGAGGTCACACGTTAGCTTTTTCTGGTATGTTAAACAAATATAGCAAAATGTGTGAAAAACGGGACTGAGCAGAAACGTACCAACCACCACATATATGGAAATTATAAACAAGATGCCCAGTGTCAGAAGATGAAAAGAAATTCCTCAGCAATCCAGAAAGGAAAAGTATGCAAGGGTATTTGACATTCAGATATGCCTAATGATGTTCTTCGCAAAAAAATGAAACCTCAGGAGCTGTATGTTTACTTCTCTGATTGTTATGCTGCACATTAATACAAAACTATTAGACTTCTGTGCATAACCAGATCCACAGAGGTGACTGACTGAACAAGCAAGACCCCATTAAGAGCCCCGTGAGTGAGAGGGCAGGAGGAAGGAGATCTCTTGCTTTTGTTCCCTCCTGACATGCCCGTAGTAGTACTGAGTGCAGCTTTTGGGGGGTCAGGAAGGAAGTTTTCCTCCATGACAGATTGGCCAGAGGCCCTGGAGGTTTTCTGCCTTCCTCTGGGCATCCAGCAGAGGTCACCCATATTACGGTAACCTATATGGTAATAGCAAATGCTATGATAATAATAAGAAAACACTGGAAAGCGGAAGTCAACAAGGGAAGAAGGCAGTTCTAATGGAAAATAGATAAAGGCCAAAAATATGGAATCTGACTTTGTCTTTTCTTTTATGTATTCCCTCCACTCCTGTTATCTGTGTGTACCACAGCTGCAAGGACCTTACAGGAATAAGAGCATTCCTCTGTCCTTTGCTGGAACTGCATGTAAGTGCAAACAGGGCCCCGAGTCTTGTCTACTGAATAAATGTACATTTGTAAAGGAGTCATTCTTGAGGGAGAAGTATCAGATGGGAGCACCTGGTGATTTTTATGGGATACAGTTCTCAAAATCTTCCGGCCTGCATACTCTCTGTGCTGTATATTGGGTTCTGAATGGGCCGCCCTGCTAGTTACCTTTTTCACCTGACTGACCCAAGGAAAAGGAGGGCCTTCCTTCTTGCTCGTCTTAACATCTTCCCGTCTGCTTACCATCATGGTAGATATTCCAATCCTCCCCGACCAAACAGACTATGCACATTCTGCTCCCGTGAACCAGACACAGTAGCCCACATCCTACTTCGTTGCCCCTCTCACTCCGCCCTTAGATCTTCCCTACTAAATCCCTTTCTCCTAACCCTCCCTCCTGCCCTTTCCGATCCCCTCCCAATCCTCCTTAGTGACTTCCTTCCAACTACTACCTATTTCGTGGCGGAATTTCTGTCAACCATTCTTATGAGAAACCACAACCCCCATCCTTCCCAACTTCAGTTCTAATTTGTTCCCTTAATTTCTTGGTCACACTGTTTACTCCTTTAAATCTAATCAAATGGCAATAAAGGTTTATGTAATGTAAATGTATTGGGTTCTGGGAATTATTGTCCAAACTCTGGCTGGTTGAAGCCTGTTGAATCCTTCCTATCTTGACTTCCTCCCTGAGGACATTTGACCTCCAGCCTGGTTGCAAGATCAGAAAATAAACATGTCCAGACAGGAATAATTATGGAGGAGGAACAGCAGATGGAAGTGTCAAGAAAGAATTAAGAACCCACATTCACAGTGGGTGCTGGAAACACATTCCAAGGTGGGATTGGGAGCCTATATCTCCTAATTAGAGATGGGCACAAACCGCCGTTTCATTGCTTCGTTTACTGGCTGAACAGGTGTTCAACAGTTCCCAGCCCCACATCAGAGGCAATGCCCCATCTTACCCTCCCCACTTCCTCTGAGCATGGCCTCTGAGTGGCTGCCTGCCAGAGGAGGCGGGGCAAGGAAGCCAGGGCGCTGCCTCTGAGTGGGCACCGGCAGGCAGAGGCGGTGCTGGGAACTTCTGAGCACCTGTTCAGCCAGTAAATGAACTGGAATGAACTGCCGAACTGGCGGTTCCTGCCCATCTCTACTCCTAATGTAACTGCCAATTCTGTCTTTCAACCCTTGCTTTGTCCTAGGCAAAGTCACTTCACTTAAGAGTTTGGTTAGGAAAGCTACAGCACATTGCTGGCACTGCATAACAAGATAAGCTCCCTGGTCCTGTAGCTTTGTGCTTGATGCCTGAGTGAGAGAGAGCATAGTTTGTTTCTCACACTGGACAACCTTCTCTTTGTTAGTGTGCACTTCTACTGAACAAGGGCCATGGGCATTCCTTTCTTGTTTTGCGGTGAGGAAGCAGTGGCCATGTTCTGAGCTGCAAAGAAGGCTTAGAAGTAAACAAGGTGTGCTTATTTTCTCGACGCTGCTGCTGCTGCTAGTAGCATTTGCTAAGGCACACTATCAGTGCATCAGAGGTTTTTCTGCAAGGGAAGTCAACAGCAAGCAAGCAAGCAAACGTGAAAGCAAGGAAAGATTTATTTGGCCAAACCTGGATATTTTCTAGTCTTTTATTTTATCCTCTGTTTAACATCTGGTTACAAAGTAAGTCTAAGCAAGCCTTTCATGAACAAATTTCACTCTTTTTCAAGCAACTATTTTAGATTCCCTCCAACTCCGTTTCGGCCTTTCATTTTAAGTTGAGGTGACTTTATCCGCATAACATATTTCTCTCCCTTCCCTTTCTGACCAATGGGGGGGGGGAAGGTGTGTGTGTGAATAAAGTGGCTATTTTAAAAGAGCATGTAGAATTTTGACCACCCTTTTAAAAAATATTAAAGTATGTTATATCAACATTGCAATTCTATACATGCTTATCAAGGTAACAGCTATTATATCTGGTAAAGCTTACTCTCTCTGCGAAGGACTGCAGTGTATATATCTGAATCTCTTGTCAATATTTACACATGATTGCTGGCATCCCTAAATTATGTCAACCCTGAAGAATAGGAATAATAAATAATCTTAAATGTGTATGTTTCTAAAGAACTAGATGGCTTGTTCATGGAATCTCATGCTGCCGTATATCTGAGAGTCTTTAGCATGCCAAATGATTCTTTGGTTATTTTCCCACAGTAGAATAACATATATAGTCCAAGGAAAATTAAATTAATTTTTTGTAATCTTTACACATGAATCTCAGCATAAACTTGCTGAAATTCTGTAATAAGGTGTAATTAGAGTAGGCCCATTAAATCAATGAAACATACAGATGAGTTGACTCACTAATTTCCTACTCTAGTTGTGACTTAACTACTGGATTTCAATCACTGTGTCCTTTGAAAAAAAGTGGAGAAATACAGATTCCTCCTCTCCCCCACAGATGTTAGCAAATATCACCTTGGATCAAAAAAATAAGTTGCATTGTAGTAAAGAAGTAAAATAAAATAAAAATTAAAATGTTAAGATAGACTATTTTTAACCAGAGGAAGGCTACTTTAATAGTGCTATCTCAGCCATTTCATATACTTTCATAATTTTAAATTATGCAATACTCTGATATGAATAAAGAAAAAAAGTACATGTAGCAGAGAGTGGGAGCATCCAGTCCTAAAAGGGGAAGCTTGGAATATGTATTTGTTAAGATAGACTACTTAGAAGTCGCACACCACCACGTCAGCACAGCCTGGAAAGCAACGGAAAGGAGGAAGTGGTGTTGCAATGTGAAAAGTCAGCCAGTTAAAAAACTACAGCACTCTGCCCTGCTCATAGGCAGATTTCCAGGAAGGACAACGCAGAGACGAATGTGTTTTAATTCAGGTAAGTGTCCTTCTTTTCTGAGCTGACCCAGGAGGTTCCACCTGGAGTAACTTCATGAAATGGCAGCCATGACTAATTGAAATCCAACGAATTTCAAAGCAACATCTTTGAGCAACATCAGGTTAAGGATGGATTCAATCTAGAGCTTGGAAATGTTACAGGTTTGGACTATAAAGGGATTCTAGAATCCTCTGCTTCCTATCCTGGCCTGGTTTGGTTCAGTGTAAGAAGCAAATGTAGTACACAACTTGCCAACATTTAGAAATGCTGTCCTCTGAAGAAGCCAGCCACAGAGACTGGTGAAACGTTAGGAAGAACAATCTTCAGAACACGGCCAAAGAGCCCAAAAAACTCACAACAACCATTTAGAAATATCTTTGTGAATTCATTTGAAATATCCAAGTACAGACTCAAAACTGACCGATTAATCCACCCAAGGCCAAAAGGCTTGGGCTGTTTAGAAACTTTGTGCTCAATCTGAATCATTTTGTATTCAATCCTGTTGTTGTTTGGAGCTTCTACTGTTTTGTTTGTTTTAAAACAAAATGGCCACCAGTTTAAATATGGCCCTCTCTATGCTGGGAATAGCAGTAGCTCCTTAATTTAGAAGATTAAGATGGCCAAGAATTCCACTCTGGAGGTCCTCCCCCCCCCTTTTTAAATGAATTTGCCTCTCTGCTTTATATACTAGAGAGGGAGAGTACTTCAGGGTGCTTTGCTTTGCTTTGCAATGAATGGAGAAAAGAAAGCAGAGATCTGTCTTGTTTCAGAGGCTCTATTTTACACATCCATACCTGCAGCTATGTGCTGTAACCTGACAGGACTGGGTGGGCCTTACCTATGGAAGGTGGTGGCTCTGATGTCAGTAGTGCAGTGCACCCACTCTGGGTTAGATGGGATCTTGTTACAAGAACAAGGTGAAGGACCCTATCTCCAAAATAGGCTCAGCTCCTTTGAAAGTTTAGGGTTTGACCAAATGTGGATGTGCTGCCTTGTTGACATCAAAGTTAGCACCTTCACTTAGGCTTCATCTTCAAAATAAGAATGGATAGAATCAGCTCACTCACTTTTGTGGGAAGCAGCTCACGACCAAATTATTCCATTAACTGCTACATATTGCTAAGTTGCAGGCCAGGTTTTGGTATTTTCATCTCTGAACAGAACCTTCTTATTGTTGTTAGATCTAAAGATAGATAACAATCCATAATTATCGTTTGCACAGCACTGAAGAGTTTACTGTACCTCACTAGAGGAAGTTTATTAATAGAAAGAGGGTGCTATAAATTTGGGCTGGCTGTTATTTACATTTTAGATCCAACCGGCCACAAAGACTTATCCGAAGATTTCACACGGAGAGGTTTATAGCTGATCTGCAAGATTAACATGAACTGGAACCTCCTGGGTCAAATTGCAGCAATCTTGATTATTAAGCTAATCAGCAGTTCCTTGTTTCTTCTTTATTGTGAGTATCACACTGAATTTTATTTCTTTTTTTTCCCAGTGCAATCCTCTGTCTTTGGCGAACAACCTCGCCTTTTGTATTTCAGATCATTCATTTTCTACATTTTTTCCATCTAGATGTTTTCCTTGGAAACCACCAGGCCAAGTCCAGTACAGTTTCCAAAAGCATCAGTTGATTTTTTTAAAAAATAAAAAATCATTACAATTTTTTAATTCAGGATTTTAAAAACAAAAACATGATTTTCAGTTGGACAGGTATTGAAGATGAAGGCCAGGTTCTGATTATTTCAAATTGCTCATGTTATGGATTGTAACTGGGCTCACACACAGAGGCATCTGACCTGATTAGGCAAACCAAAGTTTGTGTTTTTCTAGTACAGCCAAAGTTGTGTTTTTCCAGCAGTGATCACCATTAGCACAAGGGCTGCAGCGGTTGATCCTGCACAACTGTGCCGGTGTGGCCTTCTGTTCCATTTGTGCCGAACAAGATCAGCAACTGGAAGGTTAGTGAAGAACAGTCAGACATTAAGGTAATTGTTAGTAAGCTTTAAAATCTAAAGCTTTACAATGTAATTACCTTTACATTGAAAAGAGGGTGTTTAAATTGCAGCTGAAATCTACCTTACATTATATTTACAATTCAGTACAGGTACTCTCAAGTCTTGGGATCAGGGCAGGAGCTTTTTTAATTAGCAGCAATCCGATCCCCTTCTCCGAGGTGACAGAAGCAGCAGCATCTTGCCCTTGATTAAGGAGTCTCTGTTTTAATCCTGGGGTTTGTCCAACTCTTCCTCAGTAAATATGATTGTTGGTGAGATGCATACTACATGGGTGACCCCCTAGGACTGAAACAGGGTCTCTTTAATCTCTCCCTGGCAGTGATGTCATCATCCCCACCCAGGCATGCTTTGTTTGATAGAGTTTTAGTCTACAAAGGGGAGAAATCTTGCCCATGAATTGACTCCTCCCCCTTTGCCCCTACTTTGAATGGGAGGAATAGCAGGGTTTTTAATTATGTAGTTAATGGATGATCCTATTGCCTGACAACAGGGATACACACACACACATTTTCCCTATCTGATTAATTTATCGCTGGATAAATTCTGATGTAAAAACCCCAGGTTAAGTTTTTGTCGTTTAAACACCAGTTAAACTGTATATTTCCGTCAGAAAATGTGCATCTTAATCAATTGTTTTTTGTAATTGATTGTTCTACATTAGTGGCCAATCTCTGGACATGATCTTGGCCAAACAGCCATAATAGGTTGCAATTTGGAAGACACATTATGTTTGAAAACTGAAATCACCGTGTGTGCAATCGAGCTACAGTATTACTCCAAAGTGAGATATAGGGATCTAATGCATATGTTCTCTCCTTCTCACATATACAGTGGGGTCTTGACTTGAGAACTTAATCCGTATTGGAAGGCGGTTCTCAAGTCAAAAAGTTCTCAGGTCAAATCTGCATTTCCCATAGGAATGCATTGAGAACCATTTGATCCGTATCTGCTCTTTTCCGTCCATAGAAACTAATGGGAAGCTCCTATTCCGCCTAGAGGGGGATATTTTGTTTCTTTTTTTCTTGGGTCAAGAAAGGTTCAGGGAAGGCAGGGAAAACACAGTCCAGGCAGTCCAGTACCAGGCAGTCTGAAGACTGTCTCCCAATCCACTCTCTAAACGCTGGGAGGAGTGAGGAAGCAGACAGGCACCTTTTTCACTGGTCAACAGTTAACTGAAAGTTCAAATTTTGCACTTTCCCTGCCTCCCACGTGTTTTTTTTTTCAGTTCTTAACTCAAATCTAAGTATGTAAGTCAAGTCAATATTTTCCTATGAGAGTGGTTCTTAAGTCAAAATGTTCTTAACTCGAGCCGTTCTTAAGTCAAGACCCCACTGTAGATCCAACCCATTCTCATTCATAAATGAGTTGTTTATATGGCCCTAGTTAACATTGGTCAAAATGAACTTACTTTTAGGAAAAACACAATTCTCTGGTACAGAGTATACTCTGAAGATCCTATATTCAGCCACGTGCATTACATATTAAAGGATCTCACATGACAAGATTAGCAATGATCTTGGTCTGATGTTCTTTTCTCTGTGGAACCAACAGTACTAGATTAGAACCACAGCTTCGTATTTTAGTGAAGGATCTGATTTGACTCCCTTCTGGAACCTGGGTTCAATTAGATGCCATTCTGAAGATGTTTAGGGTGAAATACTGAACACATTTCCTATGGACTGAATGATATGGATCATAGTTCCTACAGTTCAACTAGACAAGATGTTCAACTCACATTTCAAAGAAGAGTTCCTCTAACTGGTAAAAGTTGTGTATCTGTCAATACCAGAAGTTTTCCTTTCTCCTGTTACTTGTAAATGATCTTTATTTGTTTTGTGATTGGTCATCAAGGGGTGAATATGGGCTTAAGGTGCAAGTTTAACTGCTCAGGCATGAAGGTTTGAGATTTTCCCTCATTGGAGGATAAATATGCTATCAGCTTCTAAAACATGAGCTCAGCGTCTGAATTACTGTAGTTTGACCCAGAATAGCATACATAGGATTGCACTGCTCACCAATCAGAATGTGACTCCTGGTAGTTCATACATCTTTTCAAAATTTACAGGCTTCCCTATGGGCGATCTTCGCTGGATGATGACTGTTTTCCCCATTGGAACGCATTAAACGGGTTTCAATGCATTCCAATGCGGAATCGCAATTCACATGACGATGATTTCGCTAAAAAGCGATTTCTATGGAACGGATTATCATCATCATGTGGGGCACCACTGTACTTACCTTGAATGCCCTTTTAGGGTCACTATAAGTCAGTTCCAATTTGACAGCACAGAACATACGGACAAATTTACAACCCCCTGATGTTTTATAGTAGGTTAATAATGGGCCAGGGAGGTTTAGGATGGAATACTGTCCAGACTGCTGTGTAGTCCTTTCTACAGACAGTTTTTCCCAATTAAATACACACTTGCAAATATGCACTGTTCAGCTGCTATTTGTCTCATTGTGGAAAACATACAAGTATTGAATCTTGGAGAGAGAGAGAGAGAGAGAGACTGAACTTTTAGGTTCTTTCAGCTCTCAATAGTTTTTGCCTAAATAAAAGAAGATTTCTAATCATGTACCCTGACCAATGATAATACCAAGCAAATAAGTCTAAACACCTTTGATGGCTTATTTTAATGACTGAGATTAAAATCTGAAATGAGAAAATGTTCTGGTCAGCTCTTGATCATTTCAGACAAAGCTAGTGTATTGATGCATAGTTAAGCCACCGGTGGGGTGATAACTCAAGATACAGTACCTAGAAACCCAATGTCCTGTCATTGCTGTTAAGTTTTAACTGATTGCTGGCTGGGTAGCTCAGTGAGAGTTGTATTTGGCTGTGGAGCCAGAGGTTGGTTGGGAGCTCAATTCCCCCACTGTTCCTCCTGTAGGTAGAGCCGTCCTGTGTCGCCTTGGACAAGCTGCACTGGTCCAGGGTCCCCCCCCCACCCCAGAATAAGGGAATGGGAAACCACTTCTAAATACTCTCTAACTAGAAAACCCCGGAAAGGGTTGCCCTACGTCAGAATTGACTTGGTAGCACCCAGTTATTGTTATCATTGTCTCAAGTGGTCTCTAGTGAAATATGTTTTTGAAACCCTGTAAAAATATGACAAAACGACGTGTACAGTCACAACAGGGGAATGAAGATGCCCACTAGAAGTGCTGGTGCCTTTGGTCTTCAACACCTCGGGGCAGGGGGCAAAGTATTTATGTTTATTTTCAAGGCACAATTGTCCAAATGGAGAGGAGCTGGCACCTCTGATTTCCTCCTTTGTTTACACTTATGTTTACCCTTTGAAAGTAGCGCCTCTTCGCCAAAGGGAGAAGGGTATAAAGGACCCGCGTAGTTAGAGACACCCATGCCAATTACTTTTCTTCGTCCCAAATTGCTCAACAAACACTTATGTGGGGTTTATGCTTTAATTTGTCAACTGCCCAGAGTAGTGCTTCTCGTATATCCGGCAAATAAATAAATAAATAAATAAACAAACAAACAAACAAACAAACAAACAAACAAATAAATAAATAAATAAATAAATAAATAAATAAATAAAGCCAGGGGTCATGGTGACTGCGGCATCCTGCTTCCTTTAAAACTGGCAATTGTGCAAGCAGCAACCACGTGTTCAGGGTTTCCACCGGACAGACAGCTGTAGCCATGGCACAATCACGCGGTGCCTTGTGACACCCTTTGCTGCAACCTTTACTGTCCTACTTACTACGCATGACTGTGTAGGGAGTGAAGTCTAACTCCTTTACACCTACACTACGAGTAAAAGGGAGGGGATTCCTTATACGCACATGCATGTAAACCCCATTGCAAACTTGGAGCATGAAGAGGCTTCTGCCAGTGGGCTTCAGACGAGGTTTTGTGAATATCACAAGTTTCCTAAATGTGTTGCTCAAATTCTGCATTTTCTCACCTAAAACATTGTCTGCAACATACGGGAGTTCCATGACCAGCATAAAATATATCCCTTGAAAATAACACGTATGAAATATATTGCTCTAAACATGTGTTTTAAATTGATATCATAATTAGAGATGGGTTATTCATGTTTGTATCCCTGGGGATAGGAATATGAATATCACAGACACAGGTGGAAGGGGAAGTCCAGCCCCCCCCCCGAACTAGCCCATCCACTTATGGGTGACAATGCACCATGTGTGGCCAGCAGCATCCCTGATGCACTAATTGTGGAGGTAGCCCAGCTGGCGCTTCCCCTCTCCCTGCACTGCTGACCAATCTGGCAAGGAGGGGGGATGATGACAAGTTTCCCCGTTCAGCTGCTGTGTAGTCAGTAGCGCAGAGAGGCGGAGAAGCACGAGCCGGGATGCTTTGGCGATTGGCGTGATGGGGATGCTGATAACCATGTGCACCGTGTGGTGACCCCTAAGTGGGCAACTGGTTCGGGGGGGGGGAGGGATTGGACCTCCCTGCCACCTGTGTCTGCAATATTCATATTTGTCTCCCCAGGGATACGAAGACAAAGATCCCATCTCTAATCATAGTCACAACAAGGTAATAAATACACACGGTGCTCACTCGCTGTTTCAAACATTTATTCGACTCTATTAACGCAGGTTTTTCTTCAGTTTCACAGATCTTCCAGAAAGGTCCCGCAGTCGTCTACCGACACAAAAACGGTGAGTCTGCAACAAAAATAGCACAAAGAGAATGGGAAGTTCTGTTTCTTTATGTACGCTAAATATGGCCGCCTCTTGTTTCTTCTGTTGCCCCACAGCCTGCCGTCTCGGATGGGAACTGTATGAGGGCAACTGCTACTCTTTTTCTGAGGTAGAGAAAACATGGGATGAGAGCCAGCACAGTTGTGCCTCATTAAACTCTTCTCTTGCAGTCGTCAACAACAGAGAAGAATTGGTGAGAAGCTACGTTGTTTTTGAAAAGGGAGTATTTAGTCAATTGTGGAAATAAGGTTTTTCAAAAACCAATCAATCATGGGGGTCTGATCCAGATTGACATCAAAGAGCTGACTCTCTTCTCTTTATCCTGTTCATTTGTACCCCAAAACCTTGTGTCTAAGCATCTCTTCTTGGCTTCTAATTGTTTTAAATCCATCTAAGTTATGAACTATCTCCTTAGTGCACATCATTGAGCTCCATATGTTTATCATGTGTGTGCATGGATTTTTACCAAGACTTTTCACATGGCACTGAGGTAGAGAATAAGGGAAGGTTTGGTGTGAGTTTAACCTTGAAGGCCATAAAATTGGCTGAAGTGTAATGATTTCCATGTTGCATTCCGCAATAAAATGCTTCAGTTTTGCTTTCTGGAGTTCTCTTAACACCTACTGCCAAGACAGGAGTACTGTTATTACTTGTGACTAATTACTTTTGGGAAAATTGGATAATGAGAGCATTTTGTTTAGTCCTTTTGTATTTGGTAAGTATTTTTCATGGTGTAACATTGAAAAGAGGGAATCAAAAGAATATTTTG
Organism: Pogona vitticeps; assembly: GCF_900067755.1. NCBI lineage: Eukaryota > Metazoa > Chordata > Lepidosauria > Squamata > Agamidae > Pogona > Pogona vitticeps. The sequence goes on from NW_018152614.1 coordinate 15,422, forward strand.
GTCATGTGTGTGAACCAAGTCTATTCCCCTACTTTCCAAAATCCACCAGCACTGGTAGCATGTTAATAACATATAGTACAATGATAGAAAGAAAAAGAAAAAAGAGCAAGGATAATAGTAACCCATCTGGCATGAAATAATTATTCCTCCTGCACTTTGATTCTATTCAGATGTTCCTAAAGGAGAGAACAGAAGGTGTCAACTACTTCTTCATTGGTCTAACCAAGAAAGGCTCCGGTGGACAATGGAAATGGATTGACAACACAGTGTATGACCCTGACATGTAGGTTTATCTTCATTGTGATGTGAAAGAAGACAAACCACTATCCTGCATCCCAGTTATCACTAGTCATGCTCACTCACCTTATACGTTTGTAGTCAAGGGTAAGACAGTGAATCACGTGGCAGCCATGCCTGGTTTACATGGCTGACCATTTAGGTGGCTGCCTAACATAGGGGAAGGGGGGATTCAGCAGCATGCCTTGGGGATCACCCCTCCTTGCATGAAGCTGCACACACTGTAAATTCTGGAGTGGAATAGATTAACCATTCCTCTTCATAGCAGTAGGAGGAACAGTCTGTCTACACATCCATTTGGGAGGGCAGTGCATCTGCTGAATACACTGGCAGTAACCTGTTGACTGTCAATGGATCATAATAATATGCTCCATTGACAGTCAATGACAGTCATTGACAGTTCTGCCAATAATAGCTGTTCTGAATCTCCACCCAACCTCAGCAAACGACAATAGTGATGCGCACCCATTCACAATAACAGGGCTTCTGCCTGTGCAAGAAGGTGCTGAGCCAGGATGGGGACTCAAGTTGTGGGAACGCTGTCAAGTCCGACTGAAGTCACACCAGTGACTCAACTGAGGTTTCTTCAATGACTCTGACTCAACTTGCAACTTGGAATCCTCTGGGGATTCTGGGGGGAAAGGGCTTGTTTCTAATAGGGACTCGGGCTTGGGGCTTGGGATTCAGACCCAAAAACGTGCTGACATCCCTGGTACTGAGTGTCTCTTTGTGCAAGCTCCATAAATGCTCTGCATAACCCATCTGTCTAGTTAAGTTACGCTGTGTGTGCCCTTCTGTTGCCAAAAGTAATGAGCTTTCTAAAACTGACGATCCTTTCCTTCACAGGTTTCATATGTCAGTCCAAGATTTTGATTGTGGTGTGGTTGGGTTGAACACCCTAAGCTCAATGTCATGTTCTGTAACAAACTACTGGATTTGTGAGGAAATATAGGAACGCGCCTATGAACCAGAAATCCTCAGAACCTCAGTCATCTAGAATTAGAACACATTGCTCTGCGAAGAAAGTTTGGCTCTGAAGATGCGTCTTTTCCTTTGTACAACAAGTTGCATCAAGTTGTCGCCTTGACGCCCATCTGACTTTGGGCACTTTCAGCAGCTCATTGCCACCAGATGAGCCACAGGTAGAGTAGCCACGTCAGCCCTTTCCCATTCCCGGAGATTTCAGGACCACAAACGGAGACCAGCAGATTGGACCTTATGAGGTCATGAGGGCAGGCTCTTGTTTTACGATTGCAAAAATAACATGTGTGTGCAACCACGCATGTGTGTGACAATATACGGGAGATGGTGCTGATTTCTTGTACTACTCTCTCCTATACGTGTAAAAAACAGATAAGCAATTTTGCGATCAACCTGT
>NW_018152616.1:3208-17085 GCF_900067755.1 Pogona vitticeps
TGCCGTACATTTATAACTGTGTTCCTCCCTGTGATTTCCCTGCTCTTCCCCTCAAATGAAGGCCAAATATGGTGATCCATGTGTGTGATGAAGCAAAAAATCTGAAGGAAGATTTTGTCTGTCCGCGAGATCTCTTGATTTCTGAAATGAAGTACTTTGCCGAATACCTGTCGGTGGATGCCCAGCGCTGGGAAGAGGTGGACATTTCGGTTCACTGTGACGTTCACATCTTTAACTGGTTGATTCGATACGTTAAGAGGAACACTAAGGAGTATGAACTACATGAAGTACCTACCTTAGGTAAAAGAATATCGCTATGTTTTTGCCGCAGATTCGTTTTCTAAGCAGCCTGGCTTCTAATTCAAACCAACGGTCTGCCTGCAGAAAATAGTTCTGGAAGGTGGCTTCCATGGCCTTTCTGCTTTAAAGGATGAAAGTCTGGTCTAAGAAACCAAAGCTGGCTAAACGATGTAATAATGTGCATCCACTAACCATTGTTGTGGCTAAGTTACAACCCTGACTCTTATAACCAGTTGGGAAGAAATCTGTGGTTTTCTGCTGTACCTCCTACTCACTTACAGATCCCCATCTTCAGATACAGTGGTGCCCCGCATAGCGACGTTAATCCATTCCAGGATTAGCATCTCTATCCGGAAACATCGCTAAACGGAACTGAAAACCCCATAGGAACACATTAAACTCCGTTTAATGCGTTCCTATGGGGCGAAAGCTCACCGGTATGCGAAGATTCCCCATCCGGCCGCCATTTTCGCCACCTCGGTAAGCGAGGGTTGGGCATGAAAGCGGAGCGGGCGGCCATTTTGGAACCGCCGATCAGCTGTTTTTAGAACATCACAATGCGAAGATCGGTAAGCGCAACGCTTCCCGATCATCGCAATGCAATTTTTGGCCTATCTAAACATTGCAATGCGATCACATTAGCGATCGCAAAAACCGCGTTGCTATGCGGATTCGTTTAAACGGTGCGCTCGTTAAGTGAGGCACCACTGTAATGACCTTTTCATGGTTCGTAGTGAGTTATCATTTGCAACTATAGTTGGATTTACGGTTAACCATGGTTAGCTCAGAAAAGGGGAATCACACTTGAAAGGAGAGAAGGAATAAAGAAAAACCCATGTGAACCCACAATGGGCTACTTAAAGATTGTGCTGGTCTGTTTTGAAAAGAGATGGAAGTTTCAAAAATCTGCTTTGAGTTGTAAACTCTAGAGCGGTCAGAAGTAGAGGTGAGCATTTTGAACTTATGATGTAGGAAAGAAGTTTAGAAATGGGTTTGCTTGGAGGAAACAATATGGCATATTAGATTGCTGTTTGAACAATGTTGGAAAGGCAGTGGGTCTCAAGTTGAGGATTGAGAAGATGAGTTTGGAAGCCCCTCACTTAACTGAGCAGCTAAATGGCTTCATGTTTTACAGGGAAACAGATGATTTTTGGAACGAAATTTGAGGTTTAGCCTTTGTTTAACAAAAACAACAGAGGCCTGCGGTGTCTTAAAAGAGACATATGTTTTATTTGACATAATAATGTGTACACTACACCTATTTGACACTTGATGAAGTGGGCTTGAGCTCATAAAAGCTTCTGCCAGATGAAACTTAACTCATATTCAGGACCCAACCGAGACTCTTTGCTATTTTTGGAATAATCAGTTTTTGGTGCCATCTAAGAAAAATCAGTGGAGGAGTTAAATGCATGCTTAACTTTATCCCCTACATAAATCAATGGGATTACCAAGGGTTTGACTCTGATTTTGCTCTACTCTGGTGACTTACTACCCTGTTTCCCTGAAAATAAGACCTAACCTGAAAATAAGCCCTAGTATGATTTTTCAAATGCTCGTAGTATAAGGCCTACCCCAAAAATAAGCCCCAGTTAAGTGAAAACCTGCCCTCCACCCTTGTGCAGCAACCAGAAGAAGATGATACAACTGTGTTTGAATAAATGTAGATTGTTATACATGAAAAAAATTAAAATGTCCCCTGAAAATAAGCCCTAACACGTTTTTTGGAGCAAAAGTTAATTTAAGACCCTGTCTTATTTTCGGGGAAACATGATATATTTATAGTAGAGAACAGACCATACTGAGTGTCCAAACTTACTCCCATTCCTTGTTTATAGAATGTGGATGGAATGATGCAAAGGATTCGTCGTATTTCCTTTTACAAATCCAACGAGCTAATTAACGTTAACTTTGTAACCCTTTTCCCTTTGTTTTCTTGTTTCTTTGTTTAGAACCAAGCAATGTCATTTCAATTCTGATTTCCTCGGAGTTCCTGAAGATGGACTCTTTAGTGAGTATCTAAAAGAATGGGTGGCCTTCGAGGTTTCTGAGCCACTGATGACCCATATTCTGTTCAGAGAACATTTGCTTGGTTTTTATTTTATCTTTGTGGCGTTTGTTGCAACAATCATCCAGAAACAGCGGTCCGTACATAAATGGAACCCTAAGAAGATTGAGAGAAGAGCCCTAACACAAGTGTTTAAGCCATTTTTGACGTCCTTCTAGATTGGGAGATGCAATAGAGAATAAAATAAATAATTTACTTAATTTTTTAATCCCACCTTTGTTGTATAGCAATATATACTTTAAGATCCCCATTTCTGGGCCACCTGCACGGGCTTACCTGTTGCGTCCTGGGTCAGAGTTGAGGTTTTGATGATCACCTACAAAGCCCTTAATGGTTTGGGACCATGTTACTTGTCAGAGGGCCTTTTCCCAAAATTACCTGCCCACTCTGTCAGATCCTCCCAGGCAACGCTCCTCCGGGTGGCTACTCCAAAGTAAGCCGGGAAATTATTCCACCAGAAGTAGGGCCTTCTTTCTGGTGGCCCCTGCGCTCCGAAATCAGCTCCCAGTGGAACTGCACCTGGCGCTCACCCTTTAAAAGGCTCCTGTAAATGTTGCTTTTCAGAGATGCCTTTCATTGCAATCCTGCCTGATTATTTTTAAATGTTATGTCTCCTGTTCTGCTTTCTATTTGCAAATTACGCCTCTTGTAATTTTTGTGTTACTGTCTGTGTGTTTTGTTTTAATTTTATTGTTTGTTGTGTTTTTATCGCATTGTAAACCATCCAGATTAATGAGGTGGTATGCAAATTAAACAAACAAATATGGATGGATGTTCAGAGCCCCTACATTGCCTCAGAAAAAAGTTTTTAACTTTAAACTTGTCAATGGCACCCCCCCCCAAATCTTCTCAAGGTAGAATATTTTGTTTTAATGCCATTCCACTCTTCTTTTGTGGTCCAAAGGAGCTTTTGAAAAATGAACATAACATTCTGTTCACACCTGGTCTGAAGAAGTGGCCCACAGAAGTCTGGGAATGGAGATATAAAGCTAGGGAGGCGTGAGTCCTATACTGTCCCCAAAGCTGAAGCTTTTCTCAGAAAACACCATTCTTAAATTAGTGTAAGAAATGTTGGTACAACTGCTAAGCCCGTTGCATCTGTATCTGTTTTTCTAGGTGGAAAAATGTATTAATTATTGCCATAAGAATATGAGTGCCATTGTAGCCACGCCTTGCAACATGAATTGCATCAACGCTAACCTTCTGACGCGTATAGCAGATCTTTTCACCCATAACGAATTAGAAGAGGTGAAGGACAAAAGAGATAAATTTAAGAGGTACATTTTAAAAAATATGCACTATCCTTTAACATCACAGTCGTAAGCGGTCTGTTTGCCTTTCTTGATTATCCAGATCAGAAGAGACAGGTAATGGAAATGTGGATCCTTAAAGGCATTGAATGTAAGTTATTTAATTGGGTATTAAAACAGAGCTTCTAGAAGGTCATCTACTGTGCTTTTGTAGCTGCAGGGCAACAAACTGGATAACATAAGCATTTTATTAATTCGTGTACCGTAGGACCCCCATAGCCGCCTAGAGTGGTCCTGACCCGACCAGATAGGCGGGATATAAATGAAATACCGTATTTTTCACTCCATAAGATGCACCTTTCCATAAGACGCACCAATTTTTTAGGAGAAGAAAACAGGAAAATATAATCTGTTTTCTTCGCTCCATAAGACGCACAGACTTTCCACACCCTGTTTAGTGGGAATAAAGTGCGTCTTATGGTGCGAAAAATACAGTAAATAAATAAATAAATCCATGGGAGAACAGTTGCAAGCCTTACCAGTCAGAGCATGCTCCTCTTCCTCCTCTCCAGCTTCTCACCCAGTCCTGGCAGGAGCCCGGGTTTGCCTGTCCGGCCTCCTAGAATGCTCAGACAAGGAGGCGGGCAGGGAAACCCATGCTTCTGCCCAAGACTGGTCAAACAGCTGAGGAGGAGAGGAGCGTGCACCAGCTGATGAGTGGGGGCTCGTACCGGGGAGGCGGGGAAAGGGAACGCGTAGCACCTGTGGTGTTGCACATACGAACCTTCGAACCGAGGCTCATGCCCATCTCTACTATATACATGACGAACAGTCCTGGAATATCTCACTATGAGCATACGAGTGTTACAAACATGCCTTTCTCCCCCCCACACACACACATTCATAGCGTTGGGTTGAAGAATCCAAGGCTCATCTGGGAGCAATCCAGGCAGCAGTGGGCAAAATCGATTTCTCCAGATGTTGTTGGCAACCCTCATCAGTTCTAAACAAAATGACCAGTAGTGAGGAATGCTGGGATTTGCAGTCCAATAACATCTGGAGGGCTACAGTTTTTCCATGGCTGGATAACGGATTGAGCAGATGAAGGAGGACATCTGTAGGTCTCCTGGGGCTAAGCAAGGAGGACCCTTGAAATTTGGGTCGGAGACCCTGCTTGCAGCTTCGTCCCTCAGTTGCTCGTGTGCAATTCTATACAACAGGATGGAGATACTGCAGGGAATTTTTTTTTCTGGAAAAAGTTTTAGGAATGTACTCTTCATGTTTGTATTCTTATGGCTTATTTAAAAATAATAATAACTGATAGTTCGTTTTTGCCTTAAGTCTTTGTTTACCACTGGCAGCAAACTTTTCTGTAAGAAGATAGAACGCTTATTTGATCCTGACTACCAGAACCCAGATTCAAGGGGAAATGCAGCAACCCTGTATAGGTATAGAACTATCTTTTCTTCTGTTTTTCAAGTTTATTTAACAACCCAAATAAACAACAAAAATCACACTACTAGACAATGCATAACATAACTCAACCAAAATGTAACAATCAACAAATAAACAATAACAGTTTGGCATAATATTCATAGTAATTCCGATTTTTTAAAAAAATTAAAACATAGTGTACCCTTTCAGTGGCACAAGTATGCCTACTTTCAGTTTTCCGATTATTATTCCATAGTCCCTTATTCCTTCCAGAATTGCAATGTTTCTTATGAAAGTAATGGTCCTTTCCTTTTTATTACTGTGAATTCTATAAAATCTCCCCCTACGTTCTTAATAGTATTCTTATTTAAACATCCTCTTTAAATTTAATATCACATGTTATCATTAATAGCTATATTCCTGATCTCATTATATCATTCAGATATCTGAGAATTGTGCTTTACTTTTCCATCTTTTTTGCTGTCCTTAATCATTCATTTCTCTTACACTTCCTTTTTTTCCTGCTAAATCTGTCATGTCAGTCTCATGATATACAGCTTTCTTTTTGCAAAGGTGCTGTTTATGTAAGAAACTTCTCATTAAGGATACAGAAAGGAGAATTCCCTGTGTTCCTGGGAAGATTAATGTTGATCAACATGGAAATATCATCTATATCCACATAAGGTGCTTCCTAAATCATGTTGTAACAACATTTTTACAGGGTGTGTTTGCCGATTTCCTTTCCACATGTTCCCAAAGCAGGCTTTTAAATTAGGAATTGATCTGTCTGTCTGTCTAAGGCCCAATCCAGCTAAGGCAATACAGGCGTTTGATGTAATCAATTGCGAAGTGTCAGGAAGCATTTAATTAACAAAATGTGTTTTACGGATCAATAGGTCTCCACTACAGAAAGTTACAGTCGTGAAAGGGGCATATATTTAATTATCTGTTTGGATAGATAGCCTGATTCTGTTAATGTGGGGTTAGTGCAGAGCATTTTAAAAACCTGTGTCACATTTCCCAATGAAATGTAATATTCCTCACTACATTCTATTGCTTTTAACTCCCCAAAGCCAGCCTCCTGGCTAGGAAGGAAATGAGGTTCTACAGAAATGAAGCAGATATTGCTTTTTCGAGCTATCATTTGCTAATCAGATATGCAAAATCCAGAGTTCTCAGGAGCGTAGTATTCTTATTTCATATAATTCACTGTAATCTTCAGAAATTTTAATGGGAGCTGTCAGACTAGGGCTTGATAGACCTGGGTTCAAATCTTCATCTGGCCATGGAATCTCATGGAGAATGGCAGGGGTAAACCATGGCTTGGATATCTCACATATCTGGAAAAACTCTATGGGGGGTTGCCACAAGTTGGAATTGATGATGTTACAAAATGACAGGTTTTTAATGGCGCAACAGTTGAATTTGGTAAAGGTTTGCAGACGTTGTTTAATTCTTTTATACAATGGCAGTGAAGGGAATATTTGAGATAATGCATTTTCTTCCACCTTGCCCAAAAAATAACAAAGGAGGGTTATAATAGAATAGTAAAGTTGGAAGGGGCCTATAAGGCCATCAAGTCCACCCCCCTGCTCGATGCAGGAATCCAATTCAAAGGATGTCTGCCAGGTGGTTGCCTTAAGTTTCTCTTGAATGCCTTGATTGTTGGAACAGTTGCCACTCTCAAAGAAATTGGTTCCCTCGAGAGGAAGTTTTTCTTGACCTTCAATCGAAGATGTCTGCCAGGGGGCTGCCTTAAGTTTCTCTTGAATGCTTCGATTGTTGGAACAGTTGCCACCTCTCAAAGAAATTGGTTCCCCCAAGAGGAAGTTTTTCTTGACCTTCAATCGAAATGTGGCTCCCTGTAACTTGAGCCCATTATGACGTGTCCTGCACTCTAGAATGGTTGAGAACAAATCCTGCACCTTATCTGTATGACTGCCTTTCAAGTATTTGAAAAGTGTTATCAGCTCATACATTCCTTCTCAAGCTTCCTGACAATGTCTTCCTCTTTTGTTACCAGCTCATAGATTCCTTCTCAAGCTTCCTGACAATGTCTTCCTCTTTTGTGCACAGAGATAAATCTTGGGATGTTCATGAGTACTTGCTCAGTCTTTTTGAAGAGCTAAAATCTTGGCGAGATGTATACTGGCGTCTTTGGGGAACTGTCAATTGGTTGACATGTTCAAGATGTAATCAAGTGAGTATTTTGGAGTCCCACCCATCTACCCTTGGCTAGACCTTACAAGGTAACCGTTTTTCAAATTTTGCAATTTGTGGACATTTAGGGAAGGGATTTAGAACAGATGTATGATCTGCAGCAGCTTAAAAACATTCCAAGGTACTCCAGAATGGGTCTCAGTTTCATCAGTATTGGGTCCCTTGTGGGGAGAAAGGCAGAGAATGAATGAATGAATGAATGAATGAATGAATGAATGAATGAATGATGTTGCAGTCCTTTCAAAATATAAGAACTGCATCAGTTTGTACATCACAGTGTCTTGTCACTGGCTGTAATATATCTCTGTCTCCTGGGCCAGAGTGTGATATGTGTATGTATGTGTGTGTGTGTTTTATAGCCGTTCAGAGTGGTTGATTCGATCAGATGAGCGGGGTCACTGGCTGTAATATATCTTTGTCTCCTGGGCCAGAGCGTGATATGTGTATGTATGTATGTGTGTGTGTTTTATAGGAATTTGCTAAGTTACTCCTTCCTTTGTTTTTGTGTGCCATCAAGTTACTTCCAGCTAATGACAACTCTATGAATTAATAACCTCCAGAAGACCCTGTTATTAACAGCACTGCATAGGTGTTGCAGATTAAACCTTGTGGGTTTCTAGTCAGTCCATCTGATGTCTGGTTTATGTCTTTTCCTGCTGCCTTCTACTTTTCCTTGCATTATTGTCTTTTCTAGTGAGCGTCTTTCCTTAGAAGCAATCTGGTGACTATTTCTGTTAACAATATTTCATCTACACAAGCAAACCAGTATTGATGCTTGTATTGTCATAACCAGCAGGTCCCCAAAAAAAATACAAAGAAATGTTTACTGATTACCTGAAGTGGGCAGTTCTGATATTGCACCTTGAAAATGCAAAACAGTACTCCCCTTGCTACCTAGGATTATAAGAGGATGGCATAAAACTTTTAAAAAGTTCTTGCCAAAATGCACATAAAAATGTAACTGCTGAAAGTAGTTAAAGAATGCTACTCATTATACCAGCAAATAATTTTTTGTGTTTTTGAAATGTAACCTATTACACCCTTGTTATCTTAAAACACAATTTATGTTATTTGTAGGTAATTCCAAGCTCTGCTCTTCGCATATCATAAACTTGTTCATCTGTCTGTCCCTTTCTCCCTTTCTCTCTCTCTTTCTCACTTTTAAATGGGAAAAGTAAACCTGCCAAGGTGTGATAGTGATGGTGATTGTTGTTGTTGCCTCTCCCTTGCAGACCTTTCCATGCACTGAATTCTCACATTGCCAATACCATCCTCAGCCGGTGCTCTACCCAGGTGTGGCAAGTGCTCTTGGTTCAACGGGCACCGGAGTTTATCCCTGTTGTAACCAAAGGGTTCTTCGATTTGATCCTGCTCCTCTTCCAAAAGTATGTACTCAGGAAGCAGACTATAAATCTTGCTGGGCTTTTTCCATTCAGTGCAGCAAAATTCTATACAGTGGTGCCCCGCATAGAGACATTAATTCCAGGATTAGCGTCGCTATCCGGATTCGTCGCTATGCGGGGAGAGACCCATAGGAACGCATTAAACTCTGTTTAATGCGTTCCTATTGGGGAAAAATTCACCGGTAAGCGAAGATTCCCCATCCGGCTGCCATTTTCGCTGCCCGGTAAGCGAGGGCAGGGCGCGAAAATGCTGTGGGCGGCCATTTTCTGCACCCAGTGGCCATTTTGGAACCACCGATCAGCTGTTTTCTAAACATCGCAATGCGAAGATCGGTAAGCGAAACGCGTACCGATCATCGCAATGTGATGTTTAGGCGCAGCCATTTCGGGGCTTCCGGCACCCTTTTTTATCGCCCTCCCCTTGCTTACCAAGGGCGCGAAAACGCTGCGCCCCGGCCCCTTTCGGCTGTTCCAGCGGCCATTTTGAAGCCGCGGAACAGCTGATTGTTGGGTCGCAAAGCGAAGGTCGGTGAGCGAGCAGCTTACCGACCTTCGCTCTGCGATTTCCCGCCTATACGGGCACCGTTTTGCGATCGCATTTGCGATCGCAAAAACGGCCTCGTAGAGCGAATTCATCGCTCTACGAGGCTCCCGTTCTGCGAGGCACCACTGTAATTGAATTGGAAGTGTGTGTTTGTGTTTCCCACCCTTTGGTGTATGGACGCCCACTGGATAGCACAGAAACTAAATCTATGCAAGTTATACTGTAGCCTTGTGCAGATGGACAGAACTGGATCATAGGATCACAGATCAAATCGTTGAATAATTTAATTGGAATAATTGAAATGGAAGGGTTGAGCCATCGAGCTCAACCCTTTGATCCAGATCAAAGCAGATCTGAGAGATGGTTGTCCAATGTTCTCTTGAAGGCCTCCAGCTTCGGAATGTTCACCATTTCCCAAGGTCATGAGTTCCATTGTCGTACTGCTCTAACAGTGAAGAAGTTTAGTACATATCTAATACGGATACCTTTCTCAGTGACTGGTCCTCAGCTTGGGAACTCTCATTCTAGGGAAGTTAGGCTGTGATTCCCTTCCCTGTTTTCATTCTGCACTCAGGCCATGACTTGCTACAGACAGAAACTTTTAATTGCAGGGATGCTGTATTTTCCTCTTTCTAGCTTAAACTCTGTGTTCAATTTTTCTTATCTGCTTGAATACATTTGGGCCAGAATCCTTTGCTCTGAGCAGGCGAGCCTCTCCGTGTAATGACATGGGACCCTCTGTTGGCAACACAGAAGGTGGTTATCTTTTATGCAGGTCTCCCCTTGCAGAGGAGCAGCGCTTCTGCAGGTGGTGTCATGCTCTTCTCTTTCACTTGGTGGAACTTCCTGCCTGGCAAGAGAGTCAGTGGGATACTGGCCTTTGTATCTTTGTGCTGTTTTGCCTTAAGCCCCATTTGTGTAAGAAAGGCAGACGTGAAGCTGAAAAAAAGGATGAAATTCCAAGTTTAGTCGTGAGTCCAAATAATGAAATTAGGATTGAGTATCTGAAATCATGATTTGCAAAGAACAGACATTTTATGGACGTGAAGCTGAAAAAAAGGATGAAATTCCAAGTTTAGTCGTGAGTCCAAATAATGAAATTAGGATTGAGTATGCATTAGAATCTGAATTCATGATTTGCAAAGAACAGACATTTTATGTCCACCTTCAACAAGAGCACAGTCCAAACTGACACCGTTCTTCCTTTCTCTTCTTCTTTTGTAATGGAAGGGATGTAAAGTAAGGGACCATGTCATTGGCTTGCCCGCTGGAGGAGAAGGAGGGGATGCCATGCCCTATCACACTGCTAAAATCCTGAGTGACTTTACTCAGCACAGAAATGTCCTTATCGTGCCTTTTTCCAAAGACCAAAACAGGTAAGGAGGTAGATCCACTTTTGTGTTTTCCCTGGGTAAGTGAAGGACAGGAGCCAGTGGCCAGGATCCTGTTTACAAAAAATGTGGAGTTAAAAGGGCAGTTGTGGAGGCAGTTCCTCTGACCCTAGTGGCTTGTCTTTTCTGTGTGCGGTTGTGCACTAGTTGTGGAATCGGGTGCACAACCTGTCACAGGAAGAATGTTCCGCCACGGAGGACCGTTTGAGCCGTTGATTGTGTGCATGTGGTAAACTTCAACAGAATTCCTGGTTCTTCCATATGGCATGGAATTTATTGACTTTTATCTCCAGTAGGGATAAGAATGGTGGAACATTTAAATTGTGGGTTTATCTCAGGATGCTCGGAAGGGTATCCAGTGAAGAGGTACTGAAAGCAAATGAATAAAGACAGAGAGATAACAAAACACGTGAAATGGGGAATAGTTCTGTCATTTAATTTATTGATTTATTTGTGTATTTATTACATTTCTATCCAGCCCATCTAGTGACCAGGACTACTCTGGGTGGCTAACAGTGATTTAAAAAATACAACTACCCAGCCCCCAAAGACGTAATGAGATCCAAATTGCAACAGTAATGACCCCAAATATAAAACAAACCTAGAGGCAACATTGAATAAAAACCAATATTCCAATTCATGCATCCATGAGGATGTCAATCTTTCTGAAGGCCTGTTCAAACACTACTGTTTTTACCTGTTTCCTCAAGGCCAGAAGGAATGGAGTCTGGTCTGTATGTTAATGAGAAACCAGAAATCCAGATGCTAACAGCTTACCATTTAAAAGAAAATAAATGAGAAATGAAGGGCATGAAAGAGAGGTTCTTAACTGGAAGAGGAGCAAGCTTGGGGGTCTTTCCTGGATGTAACACATTGCTGTTGCATCCGTACAGGAAGGATGATTTCCAGCCTGTTTGAATGGGCTTCTCTGGAATTCATAACATTATATCCCATGATTTATTCAAATGTTTCTCTCTTCCACCCCCCCCAAAGTGATTATGGAATTGGGTTGAACGACGAGAAGGGTATTGAATGCGATGTGCTGTTGGAACCGAATTCATCGTGGGGCCCCAAAGCAGGAGAAATCAATGCTGTGAGTAATTATTTTCCGGTCGTCACATTGGTGTTTTATTTCATTTCCTTAGAGGCGTTGGCTTCAACCTAAGAACTGGGATATTGTAGGGAACCGGTGTTCTACCTCCTGCTTTCTTTAAGAAATGAGCGGGGCGCCTTTTACTCTCCGGGTGTGTCTTCCTCTCCAGCCAGCCTGCCCATTTCTCAGGGATGGTGGAGCTGCAGCCTGCTAGCATCCTAGAGTTTAATAATAAAAATAATTTTAAAAAGTTGCCCCTCCTTGCTTTCAAAGAGAAGCACTGAAATGCATTTGGGCGGGAAACATTTACAAGCTCCCATATGGTGGCAGCTTAGTGAAACTGTGGCATATCCCAGTAGGTCTGGGTTTGTCACAATTATATCCCATGATGTATTCAAATGTTTCTCTCTCCTCCCCCCCCCAAGTGATTCTGGAATTGGGTTGAACGATGAGAAGGGTATTGAATGCGATGTGCTGTTGGAACCAAATTCATCGTGGGGCCCCAAAGCAGGAGAAATCAATGCTGTGAGTAATTATTTTCCGATCGTCACATTGGTGTTTGATTTCATTTCTTTAGAGGCGTTGGCTTCAACCTAAGAACTGGGATATAGCAGGGAACCGGTGTTCTACCTCCTGCTTTCTTTAAGAAATGAGCGGGGTGCCTTTTACTCTCCAGGTGTGTCTTCCTCTCCAGCCAGCCTGACCATTTCTCAGGGATGGTGGAGCTGCAGCCTGCTAGCATCCTAGAGCTTAATAATAAAAATAATTTTAAAAAGTTGCCCCTCCTTGCTTTCAAAGAGAAGCACTGAAATGCATTTGGGCGGGAAACATTTACAAGCTCCCATATGCAGCCTCTGTTTTGTGTGTGTGTGTGTGTGTGTGTGTGTGTGTGTGTGTGTGTGTGTGTGTGTGTGTGTGTGTGTGAGAGAGAGAGAGAGAGAGAGAGAGAGAGAGAGAGAGAGAGAGAGTCATGATTTCGGGTTATTTGATTATAGTGGTGTAATCTCCATGAATTCTGGGAATTGCAGCCCACAAACCCAAGTCAGTACCCTTCACCCCTTTAGGGAAGGTCATCATCATCATCCATGGAATTAGTGCTAACAGCTAATGTCGACTCTGCCAAGGAAAAGCTGAAACTGTGTCACACCTCATCTGCGAATGCCCAAAGATTGCACAGATTACGAAGTTAAGACATGACTGAGTGGCAAAGTTAGTGCATTGGTCGTTATGCAAAAAATATAACTTGCCGGACTCCAAAAACCCGTCGGAACATCAGGTAGAGAAGGTGTCGGGAAAATGAGGAAGTCTAGATCTTGTTGGATTTTTGGATCCAAACAGAGAGACACCTTGAACATAACACACTGGACCTAGTAGTAATAGAACAAAGAAAAGGCTGGATCATTAGCATTGCAATTCCAGGGAATGCCAGAGTTGAAAATAAAGAATTGGAAAAACTAACAAAGTACAGAGAGACCTGGCCATCAAAACATCTCGCTTCTGGAAGAAACACACTTCCATGGTCCCCCGTAGTCATTGGGGCTTTGGGAACAATTTCAAGAAATTTCACACAGTACTATAAGCTGTTGGAGATCTCAGAAATCACACCATCAGAGCTACAAAAAATGGCAATATTAGGAACAGCATACATACTGCATGGATATTTAACAGATACTTAGGTTTTTGGTTAAAACTTGTATCTGTTATATAATACCAGTCAGTGTTTTCATACTTTTGATTGTGTCTGGAATTTTTGAATAATAATAATAATTTATTACGGTCAAGGACCAGGAAGATAAAAATACATTATTTACATAAAAATACATTATATAGATAAAATTACATTATATAGATAAAATTACATAATATCAGAGACATTGGGCAAGACATGTCACCATCAGTGCACTGTCTGGTTCTTTTATGACACTAAAGTTAAAAAAGAAGTTCTAAGTTAGCCAGCGGCATTGGAGGATATAAAAGTTTTTTAAAACATCACAGCAGTCACACGATATAAGATGAAATTAATAATAACCATCAATACGCCACCCCAGCTATCCTGGAAAGTTAAGTTAAAGAAGAAATCTCTTAACCAGGGCGAAAACCTTATGTGGTCAGGAGACCGCGGCAAGCTATAGCGACAGTGCAGTATTTACTAGTAATGTAGGAAACTTTATTGG